>JAOXOE010027258.1:0-18912 GCA_028565055.1 Phoeniculus purpureus
GAGCCTGGCTCCATCCTCCTGACACCCACCCTTCACATATTGATCAACACTCATGGGGTCACCCCTCAGGCTCCTTTGTCCCAGCTCAAGAGCCCCAGCTCCCTCAGCCTTTCCTCATCAGGGAGATGCTCCCCTCCCTTCATCAGCCTTGTGGCAATGCGCTGGACTCCAGCAGCTCTGTGGCCTTCATGACAAGCTCCTGTATCCCTTAGCCAATCTAGTTGTGGATGTGTTTGGCTTGGAAGTGGCTGGGTGCTGTGGCAGGGGTTGGTCTCTGGTGTGCGCCTGTCAACATCACAGAATCACTCTGGCTGGTGAAGACCCCTCATGTCATCCATCCTAGGGGTCCAACCATCTACCCTACCTTACCAAGTCACCCCAAAATCATCATGACTTCATTTTTCCTCCTTTTTTGAATTCACCTGGATTCTCCTTTGCCCTTTCCCCTTAGATACATTATCCGGGGCGACGACGAAGAATGGGATGAGGTGCTGAGCAAAGCAGGACAGAACGCCTCCGTCGTCAGTTTGAAAAGGTGAAGGACATTAAAAGACCCCGCTGTGCTCTCTCTGCTCTTTCCTGCTGCCTTTTTCATAGCATCTGTCAAAGCAGCGAAGCCAGAGAGTTACGTGCAGGCAGCATGAACTTGGTGGTCTTGATAGAGTCTCCATGTGCCTGGAGAAGTCAGCGTGTGAGCACCCGCGAGCTCTGCTGGGCAGCGCTGAGCTCACGCACGGGGTTGGGAGCCCTCGGCAGCCCGGCTGGATAAAACACAGATTCAGAGGAGAAGGATTCTTTCCGACGTGAGCTGAAGCCTGCAAATACCAGGGCTGCATTTCTGCCATTCCTCCCTTTTCATCCCTCTTCTTTCTACCTTGCCCAGCATGGAGTCTCCCCTCATCTTTTCTTTGGGGATTTATAGCTGGGATCTGCCTGTTCCCCTTTCCTGGGGTGCCTGAGAGCTGGAGTCGTGGCACAATCCCTGTTCTAGCCTTTGTGTATTCATGGAGGGCAGGGAGAGGGGGGGTCATGGATGCTGGGAGCTGTGAGCTTCCAGAAGCCTTGGAGGAATGAGTCGTGTCCGTGCTTATGAAGACTGGAGCTCTCCCATGTTTGCTGGAGCCGGAATCTAGCGCAGGGGCAAACCTGCATCCCTAAAGCTGTCGGCGTGTTTCCTGGGCGCTCTTAAACTCCTGTAGGAGTTGCCTTGAGGACACACAAAGCCGTGAAAATCAACCACAACAGCAAAAACCCAAGGTCCTACAGGATTCTGGTTGGGCTGGAGAATCTGAAGGCACTAGAAAACCCAGGTCATGCTGCTGCTTGTGCTTCCTCTAGCTGAAACACCCCGAGAACTGGGGGGTGTTTCCTCCCAACCCCATTTCTACGTAGACCCTCACCCCTCCACCCTCTCACAGTAGAACTTTCCCAGCTGGATGGGAAACTGGAGTGTTGCTAACAGCTCTTTTGTTGCCGTTTCCCAGTGACAAGAAGAGAAAGTTAGAAGCAGCGAGGAGACCCAAGCAACAGAAGAGATTTAAGACGTCGAAAGACACAAAGCAGAAGTGGAAGAAAGGACTGTGAAGCCCAGCAGTGCACTGGAAGTGGTGGGTCTGTACTTCACAGGTTACTGGTCTCCTTTAAATCAAAAGACTTCTGGGCAGTGAGAGCTGGAGGGGAGGCAAAGCCTCGGAGGCATCGTGGGGATCACAGTGTGGGGATCACAGTGCCGCTACCAGGAGATGGTCTGCGAAGATTTTTGTATGAAGTGTTGACTGCAGCACCCTGGGGTGGGTGTGATGGGGCTGCCCTGGCAGCTACAGAGCTTCCTTCTGCAGAGGGCAGCTCGCGCTGTAAACCTTCCACATCCTAAGTCGGTGTCTTTATTAAAAGAGAGTTCGGATAGCGACGGTTTAGGGTTCGGTCTGTGACTCTGCCCGCTGCGACACACGGTGAGGCTGTGCAGCTGCTGGGACAGCCTGCTCCTCGCGAGCTCGAGGGAGTTCTGGCTGCAGAGGGCTTTGTCTTTGGGACTGGCTGTTCATTGAGCAGCAGCCCAGTTGTCAGGGCAGCCTGGTGACTTGGTCCCTGCTCCCAGGAGCTCAGGGCGTAGGATGAGCACTTCTCTTTTGGAAGATGGGCTGCAGTTGCTGCTCGCTGCTTCTCAAGCTGCTGCAGTAAAGGCTGCTCTTTTGCATTCACAAGGGCTCAGCGTTGCCATAGCTCAGGAGAATTTACATTTCCCAGTTCTCAAGCAGAGCAGGATGATTAATGGGTGCCCCAGAACCGCCTCGGCCACTCTGTCTCCCTGCTGTCTGCTGGCCCGGAGAGTTCTTGTTACGGTTGCCAGGAGAGCTGACACCTGGTCCCAGGGATCTTCTCTTTGAGCTCAGGGGCTGTGTGAGCAGAAAAGTCACTGAACTCCCCAGCTCTGCTGCTTGCTGGTCCCTGCTTGGCACTCGGTACCAGCCTGGAACTGGGACTTTGTGTGGCTGCAGCACTGTAGGTCCGGTGTCTGCCAGACTCCGGAGGCAGAGCGTTGATTAAGAATGGCCCTGTCCCACCCCAGCACACAGGTGCAGCGCGTTGATGTCCCAGCGTCACACCCTGCAGGTCTGCTGATACCAGCTGCATTGCGTTACCTGGAGAGCTCAGCTCCTTTTCTAGTAAAATCCTCGAGGAAGCAGCTTCTCCACAGGTGAAGATGATGCTGCTTCTCGAGGAGGTTGTTTCGTGAAGCATTGGTGGAGCCTGGCACAGCACAGGCTGTGTAGCCCCTTGGTTTGCTGGCCTGGGCACATGCCCCACGTTAGTGGGGCACCTGAGCCATGAGAAGGGAGATTTACAGCTGCAGCCCCTCAGGCCTCGCTGTGGGGTCGTTATTACCCTGCCTGCCCTAAACCAGCTCTGGAGAAGTTGTGAAGTGAGAGGCTCTTCACGGCTACTGGAGAAGCCCTCAGAAGACAAGGTGAGTGCAAATGTTCTCTGCTTTTGTTGCTGCTGTTAAAAATCGGGGGAGCCAGTGGCCTGGCTGGGAAAAGGGTGACGACCTGCAGCCCTGTGCTGTGGGGAGCAGGGTCTGCTGGACGTGTTGTTGTCTTGGTCCTCAGGGATGAAGGTTCAGGCTGTGCAGCAGGCTGGGGCAGGAGAGGCTGCAGCTCATGCTGGAGCCTTTCCAGGGGGACTTCCTAGCTTGGGGAGAGGCAGTCTGCTCCCACAAAGCCCCATTTCTGTGGGTACTTGGTGATCTTGAAGGTCTTTCCCAACCAGAATAACTCCATGATGTGAAGTTGTCAGTAAATCAAGGTAGCAGGAAAAATTAAACTGGGTTCTTCAGGCAGGTTGGAATTTTTACTGTTAGCTGGGACCTCTCTCTTTGTGGCTGTCAGGAGGATAGAGCCAGGCTCTGCTCAGGGGGATCTAATGATAGGTCAGGGGGCAACAGGTGTGAGCTGGAACAGAGCAGGTTCCACATCAATATGAGAAGGAACTTTTTCATGGTGAGGGTGACAGAGCACCGGAAGGGGCTGCCCAGGGGGATTGTGGAGTCTCCTTCTCTGGAGATGTTTCAAACCCACCTGGAGATGTTCCTGTGCGACTGGATCTAGGTGATCCTGCTGGGGCAGGGGCTTGGACTGGGTGATCTTTGGAGGTCCCTTCCAATCCCTGATGTTGTCTCTCCGGAGCTGCCTTCTCTGATTGCTGTGGGGTGTCATGATCCTTGCTCTGCTGTCTGTACCGCGGGTGCGGAAGACTCGGAGAATCTCGCTCAAGCAGCTCAAATCCTCAGCTCGTGACTGGCATTTGCCCATCAGGAGGATTTAGCTGCCGCTGCCCTAACGCTGTGTCCAGCTCCTCAGGTTTTCCGTGTGCGTTTTACGATCCCTGGCAGCTCGGTGGGTTCCTCTGCCTGTCTGTTGCTCTTTGAGCAGCAAAGTGGAAAAAAACCCCCTCAGATACTAAAAAGAGGGATTTTTCTTTAGCACTTATTTTTTGACCAAGTCTGGTCTAACCACATTTTCCTCTGCCTTTTCCATCAGTCCAGCTGGGTTCAGGTTCCAGCTAGAGCCAGGGCTGGCTGAACGCAGTCCAACCACAAGGCAGGAGCTTCCTGGAGCCAGGAGTGCACTAAAAATACCTCCCAGCGCAACAGCCAAGAAGGGGGTGGTGAGTTCTGGGTCTTCAGAACTTAGGATTGGGCTGGTTTCGTTGACTTTTGAGCCTCTTTCCTTTTGACTGGAGCAGGTTTCTGGTCTTCCTGCAGATCTCCTGCAGATGGGGCTGTGGGTGCTTGAAGGACTGGGTCCACTGCTGATTGCGGCTCCTGCGCTTCACCACAGGCAGAGCCCTCTCAGCCCCTGCCTCCTCCTCTCCTACAACCCATAACCACAGAATCCCAAAGCATTGGGGGTTGGAAGTGACCTCCAAAGATCACCCAGTCCAATCCCCCGCCACAGCAGGATCCCCTAGATCCAGTCACACAGGAACATGACCAGGCGGGTTTGGAATCTCTCCACAGCCACGAGCCTTTGTGTCTCAGACCTTTTCCAATCCTACAGGGGCAGTTCATAGCCGTTTTCAGTGCTCTCTGGGGTTGCTGCAGGTGCTCTCTGCTCTCCTGTGCCTGAGTGAGCTGGAGCCTGCAGTTAGCCCAGTGGCTAACTGGGGTGGGGGGACTGGGAGAGCCACAGAGAGCCCAGAAGCGCTCTGCAGGTGGTGGGTAGCTGTGACCTAGTTGTCAGTGGAATCATCCCACTTGCTTGGAGAGCTGTGAGCTGTTTTGACAGCTGGAGTGAGCTGACCTCTGCGGGGTATCTGGGAGGAAGTAAAACCAGTGAGGCTGAGGATTTTCCCTGCTGCTGGGAGCTGGTTGGACCTTCAGGGAGGGGTCTTGCCTCTCCCGGCAGGGTGAGGGAGACATGAACTGGTGGGCTGGGGCAGGGCAGGGTGTGGAAGGGGGCAGGAGGAAGTTCTATCTTTTCCATTTGGCCATCAGGAGCCTCCCCGGGAAGGTTTTTGCTTCCACAGCTGGATTTTTGTTTGGCTGTGTCACCGCTTCAGCCCGGTGTAGGCTCTGAATCACAGGGCTGGTGGAATCCCCAGGGAACTCGTGGCTGGTGTTTTCCAATGACCATCCCCTGCTGGCAGGTACCTGAGGGCTCGGGAAGGAGGGAGGTGCTGAGGGACCCGGGTACCTTCACCTCTCTGAGCTAAATACGGAGCGTTGGGTGAAATCATCGAGTCCCAGGCTGGGTTGGGAGGGAGCTCAGGGATCCCCCAGTCCTAACCCCCTGCCAGGGGCATCGACACCTCTCACCAGAGCAGGGTGCCCACAGCCCCATCCAGCCTGGCCTTGGACACTGCCAGGGATGAAGGAGCAGCCCCAACCTCCCTGGGCAACCTGTTCCAGTGCCTCAGCAGCCTCCCAGGGAAGGATTTCTGCCTCTGATCTCGTCTCAATCTCCCCTCTTGGAGCTGGAACATGGCCCCCTTGTCCCAGCACCAGAGTCCCTGGGGGAAAGTCCCTCTCCAGCTTTCCTGGAGCCCTTCAGAGACTGGGAGCTGCTCTGAGGTCCCCCCTGGAGCCTTCTCTTTTCCAGGCTGAACAGCCCCAGCTCCCTCAGCCTGTCCCCAGAGCAGAGGGGCTCCAGCCCTGTGAACATCCTCATGGCTCCCTCTGGACTCGCTCCAGCAGCTCTGTGTCCTTGTGTTGGGGGCTCCAGAGCTGGCTGCAGGACTCCAAGTGAGGTCTCACTGCAGCACCTCCAGCTCTGGGCTGGCTCTTGCTGCCAGCTGAGGCTTTTCCTGCTCTGGTTTTTCATCACAAGGCAGAAGCCCTTCCTCTTCCTGCACACCTGTTTAGTTTCTCTCCAGGCCCACAGTGCTGAGCTCCATGTCCTGTGCATCAGTGGGTCCTCTACTCTCAACCCCTGCCCTGTGGGGAGGCAGATCTGCCTTTGAGCCCTCTGCCACAGGCCAGGGCAACAGCAGCTGCTTGTCCTGCTGCTCCTCAGGGGGAATCTTCGCTCTCTACCTCATCCCTTAGTGTCTCCTGGGTCACTTCCCACGTGCCTCTGGTGAGGGCAAGTGGCCAGCAAGCAGTGGTGCCACAGGAGCCAGCGCCTGCCTGCTGTGCAGGGACTCATGGAGCAAACTAGTTCATCTCCTTCCTGAGGAGCTTCGGAAGGGGACTTGGGGTTTAGGATTCCTTGTCTTGCTGCGTTTCCAAGCGCGTGGTGCCCTGGAGCAAGAGAGACCCTCCCCCTGTGTATCGCTCCCACCCAGCGTCTCTCGGGTGGTGTCAATCCAACACTAAGCGATGCTCAGGATGATGGGTTTGGGATTTGCTGCCCCAGGGAGATCCCGTGTGGTGGGACTTGATGGTCTTGGAGGTCTTTTCCAACCTGAATGATTCTATGAAATGCAGAGGTTCAGCTCAGCCACCCCCTCCTCCCCCCAAACCCAACAGGGCTCTGCAAGGTTTAGGGGGTGAACTTAGGGCAGGAAAAGTTGTTGCTGCCAAACCTGGTTGGGTCTCACCCCACAGAGATGATTCGGTGTCTTTGCTCCCTGCTATTTTCCGGGCTGGACTTCGTGGGGCCGTTGCTGTTCTTCATCGCTTGGGGCTCTGACCTGGACCCTGCTGCTGCCACAGAGCCCGCTTAGCTTTGGGGGTGCTGAGGTGACTGGGGAGAGGAGTGTCGCCATCCCCACCTTTTATTTCAGGAGGGAGGGAGGGAGATGTCCAGTTTCTGGGGGCTGCCTCATACCTACGGGGTCACGGCTGCTTTAACCCTTTAAGACAGGGCAAGTCTAGAATGAGGATGATCTTTGGAGGTCCCTTCCAACCCCTAATGTTCTGTGATTTTTAATTAGACACCACCTGCAGCTTTTTGGTGGGAAGTGGGAAACTTCACTTCGAAACCTGGGTTGAGCTTAAGAAGAGGAAATTAATGTCTCTTTGCCCCTTGCTGTGAAGCCTGACATAAGCTGTACAGACACCACACCGCAGTGAAGCTGCTGCAGCTGCCTCTTCACAGCACCACAGAGCACTAGGGATCGGAAGGGACCTCAAAAAACCATCCAGTCCAGTCCCCCGGCTGCAGCAGGATCCCCTAGACCCAGTTGCAGAGGAACACGGTGGTGCTCCCCTCCCTTGACCATCTCTGTGGCTCTGCGCTGGACTCACGGAAGGGCTGTTTAAATCCAGGGTGGGGGGTTTTCTTTAACCTCCCTGTCAGCGGAGCAGAAGAAACCAGAGCAGCTGCGTTATTTTAAAATTAGCTTGTTAATAAAATCCTGGTGCATTTACAGGAAGGACAACATTAATGTACAACGAACAGAGCAACACCAGAGGAACCGACGCAGCTGGACAGGTAGCTGGAGCGGCTACTTGCAAATACTTCCCAAGAGGAAGCCAACTGTGCTGGATTGTTCTTCTCCAGGCGGAGCGGCCGTGGTTTGGAATCCCCTGGCTGGCTCCCCGCTAATAAACAGCGTTACTGGAGCTGGTGATGATCTTCACGAGTGGATGTGGAACCTACAGCACAAATTGGAGCCCGTCAGCTCCCCGCTCTGCCCAGACTCATCGCTCTCGGCCTCGCGTGGCGGCAGCTGCGCCTCGTGTGGACCCTGCAGGAACGAGGTGGTGGTGGGTGTGGATGGGTTTGTGAGATGCTTGTTCTCTGGCCCTTCACCTGCCCGAAGCAGTGGCCGTGTGGTGCCTCGGAGCCTCCTTCTCCTCACAGTGTGTTTAGTCTCAGTGAGTTTTTGAGCAGCAGCAGCAGTTCTCGCTGCTGCCTCGTCTCCTTCACCCTCCTGCAGAGAATGAAAACGCCGCAGCCACTGCGCCTGGGGGCTGCTCACACTGGGAGCATCGCGAGGTCTCTCCTTAAAGCTCCCAGTAAGAGGAAGGTCTGTGGCTTCGCTCGGCTCCCTGTGGCTGGGTTTATGGCAAATACACAAATCACTCGCAAAAGCATCGCTTCAGACCCGCAGCTGTCGCTCCAGCCGTCTCCCTGGAGGTCCCCGAAGTCAGTGAGAAGGTCTAGGAGGAGCCCTTTTGGACCAGAGACATCTGTCTGCTGCCAGCAAAGGACAGACGTGACCCTGGGGCGCTCGGTTGCGCCTTCCCGGTTGAGTGCCGCTGCCTGAGCTGCCGGCCGGTGCGATCCCAGCCCCACTGAGGTAGCGTTTCTGTGGAACCAGCATCGTTCCACGCATGAGGCTGTGGAAGTGGAGACTGGACGTCGGCGCTTGGAACCCCGACCGGCTCCAGAGAGAGAACTAAACCCTCAGTCTGGATGTTCTCGGGGCCTGAGGGAGACTTTTATTGCTTTTGATTGCTGCTGGACAGGTTTTCGCAGCAGGGTGCTGGCTCCTGCTACACCCAAGTCTGTTAGAGAGCGGCCGTGACGGTGCCGGGTCTCACCGGTGGAGCTGAGAAGCTGCTTTTTAAGTGTCTGGGACTATCAAACCTCAGTAATTACAGGGTAGACAGCATCTTCCCCCCTCCCTGCCTCGAAACAGCTCTAGATTAACAACTAGCACAGTGAAACTCTGCTTCAAAAATGCCAACCCCCCACCCCAAACTGTCCCCTCTCTGCCCCAGCTTGGTTCTTCCTTCTGGGTGTAAGGGGCGATGTGGGAGTTAGTGTTAGTTTCTACTCAGCTTTGAACTTCTACGACGTCTCTCATTCTCAAAGTGCAAACGTTCTGGGGAGGGAATCTACGTCTCCCCGCTGCGTGTCGGTGTGGGGACGTGGTGGCCGCTATAGTCGGAGCCTACAGGTTACGTATTGGGTCTAGGTCAGTGCCCTCCCTTCTTCTCTACCCACCCCCTGCTCTGGGCTGCTTCAGAGGGCAGAGTGGATCTTCTCTCCGGGTTCTTCGCTCGCATCCTCGGCTCTCGTTTGTGCTGTGACAGTGTGTCTGTGACAGTAGTAGCACAGAGAAGCTCCCCCCGGCTCAGTGGGACGAGGCACCTCACCCTTGCTGCAGGTGGTGGGGGGGGATCTGTTGCAGGGGACTTGCAGCAAGATGCAGAAGGCCAAGGGGAAAGCCCCCGCCTCGTCCCCGTGTGGTCTGACCCTCTGCCAGCCCCTGCCTCACACGCGGGACGTGACGTACACCGAGTGCAGGCGGCCGGCCAGGGCTGTCTGCAGGTCCCGCAGAGGCTCCAGACCCTGCACTTTGCTGGTCCTGCTGTAGATGAGCTGCTTGAACGAGTCCTGCTCCAGGAGAGAGCTCATGTGTTTGAGGAAGAAGCCCTCGCAGAAGGAGGCGAGTTCGGGCGCGTTGTGAATCTGCAGGAGAGAGGAATGGATTAGCAGCTGCTGCTTCTACGGAAACCTCGCAGCGCTGCCCAGAACTGTTTGGGCTGGCAGAGACCCTTATGCTTGGATGTGCCTGAACCTTCTCTCATCTCTCCTGCTCTTCCCTCTCTGGATTTCTAAACCAGGCTAAGGAGGACGATGACACTAAGCACCGAAGGTGGGACCGGTGACAGCAGGTAGTTCTATTCTGGGGCGGTTCCCAGGCAGAGGTGTGAGCAGGGAGGCAGCGAAGCTCCTTCAATTCCTCGCCGGTGGCCGGCTGTTGGCACTGGGGTCCCTTCCCCTCCGAGCAGCAGAGCAGCTGGCTGCCGAGCGGCCGGGTACCTGTTGGGCCGTGCAGGGGGGGAGCAGCGGCAGCGCTGCCAGATGGCACACGTGGGGCTCACGGGGTGTGAGCTGCAGCCCTGCAAGGAGGAGCTGCACGTAGGAGAAACGGGCTGTTTCTCTTAGGAAAACACACCGGGTGGGTGTCTGGCTGTGATCCGGGTCCCTCTGCTTCAGAACCAGAGCTGGGAAGCTCGCTAGTAGCACAAAGAGACTCCAGTCCAGTGTCCTGGACCCCTGGTTCTGCAGGACCTTTGTGCAAGTAGTAACTGGGGAGAAGTTCTGGCGGTGAGCAGGGAAGGCTCTTTCACACCTCTGCCTGGCTGGTAAATTTTAGGTCCTGAAAGGAACCAGCCCGAGTTCCAGGGAAGAAAAAGGCCCAGTGTGAGAGTCAGGAGTAGGAAAAGCCCCCCCATACAAAGTGCCAGCTCATCGTTACCAGCCCTTTGTGTAGTCCTTGGGCTTCTCTGTGAGGGACTGACCCTGCAGGTCTCAGCAGAGATGATGGATTATCTGCTGGGGGCAGGGAGGGGATCAGTGTCACACACCAGAGGTCATGGTTCTGGAGCTGCACAGGATCCCCTCTGACAGTGGGAGCACGAGGAAAGGCTTCACTTGACTGCTGCTCCTGCAGCTCTGAGGAGCTGAAGCTCTTGGGCTTTGCTGTCTGAGCCTGCTGAGGCCCCCCTGCTCTGCCCCCTGGGGATCCCACACGATCCCGGGGCGCTCTGGGCTGTACCTTTGCGTATTTGTAGATGTGAACAGAGTTCTCCAGGCTGATGGTCTGCGCACAGAGGATTTCACAGTGTCGCTGGAGACCGTCCAGTTGGAACAGGCTGGCAGCCGACAGCAGCTGTTGGGGCAAGAGAAGCTGTTTGCGATCATGAGCTTGGAAGGGAAACGGGCACAACCGGTGATTTCCTCTCTGAACCATCTCCAGCTCCCTGGTTTACTGGCCAAGTCCTCAGGAAAGAGCAGAGAGGCCACTCAACACCCAGCTAAAGCAACAGAGGCATTTCCCGTCTTTGCAAAGGTTTGCTCCTCCTGCAGGAGCTTCTGTCACCAGGACAGGGGAGCTTGAGGCTACTCGAAGCCCCTTTTCCTCCCCTCACACAACAACCAAAACACAGCAGCGTGGAGACTTGAGCTGAGCTGTGAGAGTTCGTTTGGCCAGTCTGCTTGTGCCTGAGCACACTGGTCGGGGTTTGCAATCCTTGTAGTCAGGGAGCCATGGACGGGGTTGGGTTGGGAAGGACCTCAGAGGTCACCCAGTGCCAACCCCCTGCCATGGGCAGCGGACACCTCTCACCAGACCAGCGTGCCCACTGCCCCATCCAGCCTGGCCTTGTACACTGCCAGGGATGATGGAGCAGCCCCAACCTCCCTGGGCCTCAGCACCCTCCCAGGGAGGGATTTTTGCCTCAGAGCTCATCTCAATCTCCCCTCTTGGACCTTGAACCCAGCCCCCTTGTTCCAGCACCAGAGTCCCTCAAAAAAAGTCTCTCTCTAGCTTTCCTGCAGCCCCTTAAGGTCCTGGAAGCTGCTCTAAGCTCCCCCTGGAGCCTTCTCTTCTCCAGGCTGCACAGCCCCATCTCCCTCAGCCTGTCTTCACAGCCCCATCAGCTGTTCTGCACATGATCAGCTTGAAACTGGTCGGAGAATCACAGAACATCAGTGATTGGAAGGGACCTCGAAAGACCATCCAGTCCAGTCCCCCCGCCGCAGCAGGATCCCCTAGATCAAGTCACACAGGAACATGTCCAGGCCACTTCCCTCCAGCCTGCAGCTCCTTGGCATTTGACCAGCTGTGGGCACCAGAGCTGCTGCATCAGCTGCACCTTTTCCACGCTGCAGCAGCAAGAACTTGGTGCCAGGGAGGCTCCCACCCAGCTCCAGGTACCAAAGGCACCGCTGCCCCTTCCCCTATCCCCCTCCAGCACCTCCTGGGCATCGTGAGTTGCAGCAGCTCTGTGTTTTGAAGCACTCAGCTCTTTTCCAGGTGTGAAGCAACCTCCTGGATCCGAGGTGGTCACTGCGAGCTCCTGGGTTCTGCCTTTCAAGCAGCGTTTACACCCCGATAGACTGGGCAGAGCAGCAAGAACAGGCTCTCACCTCCAGGATGTCCGTGGTGGGAATCTCCATGGATTCTGTTCCCCCGTAGTACAAGTACTGCATCAGCATCTGCAACGGGCACAGGGCTGTTACCACTCGAGTCACCAGGTCCCTTCCCCTGCAGCTGCACTCCCGTGGTACCTCGGCTCTGCCCTCACTTGAGGGGCTTTTGTTTCCCCCCTCCGTGTGGCAAATCTGCTCCTTTCTAGGTCTCCTCTTCCTCCCTCAGGCTCTGCCGTGAGGATTTGAGGAGACTGATGTCCTTGGAAAGCGGCTCCTTGGATCTGGTTGTGTGCAGCCTCCCAGGCTGGTCACACACGGAGCTGGAGCCCTCCTGCAGCCTCCTCCCTGCCTTGATCCTGTGCCTGGGCGACCTCCCAACCACAAGCCCGTGCCTGGGGGGACCTCCCAACCACTGTCCTCTCCTGCTGGGCTTCTCATCAGCCTGCAGCCCCCATCGGGGCCAGAGGAAAAGGCCTAATTGTTTGCAGGGAGAGCGAGAGGCAGCTCCTGCCCTGTGGTCCACACAGGCAACCCCCTGGCTCAGCCAGTGGATGAAGATGGGACCTTAGACGTACAAAGCTACTGGCAGAAGAGTAGGTTCTGCGGGAGGGGTCGGCTGCCCGGTAACTAACAACGAAGGCTGGAGGCTTCTGTTTGAAGCTGGTCCTGACACAGCTCGACCGCTGTGCTGAGAGGAACTCCACGTCCAGGTGCAAATTACCAGCGGCACTGAAGCCCTGTCGTGCTCTGAGCTCCCAAACACGTGAGAGGACGAATGAAGAGCGGGGACGTACCTTGAAGATGTTGTACTTCATGTCGCTGATCTCAACGGTCTTGCTGCCGTGGATGTCGTGTTCGGTCTTGTTGGTCATGAGCGTCTTGAACCTGCGAGAGGAGTGAACAGATGTTGGTGTCCGAGCGTCGCACAGCAGCGCTGACTCAACGGTTGCATGAGGTGTTGTCCAGGAACACGGGACTGAGCGCAGCTCCAGCTCTAGAGAGGGGCTACAGGAAGGCCAGGAGTGGTTGGGTACCTGCACGGCAACCGCTGCCCAGGTTATCGGGGCTAATTAGGGGTTGGTTTATGTCAGCAGAGCTCTGGGAATCGCTGACCCGCACCAGGAGGGGCTAGAGAACTTCATGGTTGCTCTCCTACTATTCTTAACAGGAGCAAAGATGGGCCTTGGTCCTGCTGACTTGAGTTAGGGTCTGGAGCCTGTATCCTCAGCCCTGAGTTATGGTCTCCAGTCTGTTTCCTCAGACCCGAGTCATGGTCTCTAGTCCACGTCCTCAGACCTGAGTCATGGTCTCCTGTCCATACCCTCAGACCCGAGCCACAGTCTCTCCTCCGTAGCCCTGAGCTGCAGCCTTACCGCAGCGAGTGGGCGAACACCAGGCACATGGGTGAAAGCCTGAAGGACCAAACGCTCCTCTAACCCCTGCCTGTGGCAACCACTCACCTGTTAGAGGCAGTAACCAGCAGGACCTTGTGTGCATAGAAGAGCTTCCCTTCTACTAGGAAAGTGACGTCGGACATCTCTTTGTTGTTTAGGAAGTGGGGATCTGCGGGGCAAGAGAGGGCAATAAAACCCAGGGTTAATGTGTTTTGGACCTGTTGGTTTGTCTCGGTTTCAAAGAAACCCCACAGCTGACTGCGGGGCTGAGCCCCTTACCCAGCCGAGCTGGCAGCGTCTTGCGGATCTCGGGAATGCTGGGGATGGGGCCGCTGCCGTAGCAGTGGGTGAAGATGGATGCGAGCTGCTGGTTGATGGAGTCGTTCTGCAAGAGACCGGAACAGGAACCGTCAGCTGAGCAGCCTTCAGACCCACCCCAACGGCTCACAGGGAGGGCAGCCTCCAGCAACAACCTCCCAGCACAGGGGACACCAGCATGGCCTGAACACGTGGGCTCTGGCACGCACCAGCTTGTGGGACAGAGCCCTTCTGCTAAAGCTCCTCCTGCCACCTCTCTGCAAGGGTTAAACCCACACAAGTGTCCTCAGCAGGCTCTGACTCATGGCGTCACCTCCTCCTCGGACACCAGTTTCGTTAACTGGTTTTCTTGAGCCGGTCCCAGCTCTTGCTTTTAACTTCGAGGACAGTCACGGTGCGTGTTGTGACCCATCATGGAGGTCTCAAGAGCTCTAGATACCCCTCAGCATCCCTAGCTGATGCTTTTCCAGTGTATCCTGGTGGCAGGCATCCCTTCTAGATGTGGAGGGCAACCACCTAGAGACTGGGAGAATTTGGCTGCAAACTGGGACAGCTACACTGCACGGCTTGAGAAGCCAGTTGGAGAGAACCTTTAAATACAAGAAATAAGTAGGAGGAAAGTCACAGGATCCCAGAAGGACTGAGGCTGGAGAAGCCCTCTGAGCTCAGCCAGCCAGGACATAACATCATCCCAGTAGCCCAGACCAGGGCACTAAGGGCCACAGCCGGGCTGCCCTTCAACACCTCCAGCCATGGGGACTCCACCACTGCCTTGGCCAGTCCAGTCCAGGCTGTCATCACCCTTTCCATGAGGAAGGGCTTCGTAACATCCACCCTAACCCTCCCCTGGCAGCTTCTTCCCTCCATCTCTTTCTTGAAGTGAGTGGCCCAGCACTGCCCCCAGTACTCAAGGAGAGGCCTCCCCAGTGCCCCCAGTACAGGGGGAGAATGACATCCCCAGCCCTGCTGGCCACACTGTTGCTGATCCAAGCCAGGATGCCATCGGCACCAGACCCGCAGTGTGCGGCTGGCGCGGTGTCAGGCAGCGCCCAGTCCTTACCTTGCTGGTTTTGAGGATGTCGAACATGAGCTGCAGCCCTTCGGTAACCAGTTCTTCGTTATAGTCCTCTTCCTTGATGGTGACGAATTCCCGCAGGAGGGTCTGCACGACCGAGTAACGGGACTGGGAGAACGTTGTCCGCAGCGACTCGATCCACACGTGGAGCTTCCAGGGGACTCCTGGTGCCACCAAAGAGCCCAGTGAAAGATCACAGAACATTAGGGCTTGGAAGGGACCTCGAAAGACCATCCAGTCCCATCCCCCTGCCACAGCAGGATCCACTAGATCCAGTCGCACAGCAACGTGTCCAAGTGGGTTTGAAATGTCTCCAGAGAAGGAGACTCCACAACCTCCCTGGGCAGACCCTTCCAGGGCTCTGGCACCCTCATTGTGCAGATGAGGATTTGCTGAGGTGCCTGTGAGTAGATCGTCCTGCTGCTCACACTTGGTGGCACTGAAGCAGATCATGGAATCACTGAGGTTGGAAAAGACCTTCAAGATCATCAAGTCCAACCATCAACCCAACGATAAACTCCAGGTCCACGTGATATTAAATTTGAACTGATGGTTTCCAACAACTTCCTGGACCATGAGGTGGAACCTCCTTCTCCCTGTTAAGGAGCAGGGACCCCACAGTCTGCTTTGGCTTCCAGATTAGCCAGAACCACTACGTAAATCTGACCTAAACTTGTGCCTAACCCTCAGAACCTCCCGGTGAAGGCTTTTCTCCTGGTTCCCTCTGATGGTCTGGACGCACAAGCTTCAAAGCTTCTCTCTCTACCTTTAGATCAGCCTGGGCCAGCTTTGCAGCTGGGGGGCACTACAGATTGTCCTCCAAGCATAAGGAGCAGAGGAAAAGGCTTTTTTAGACCTCAGATGTGGCCCGGGGCTTAAAACAAACGACTCACCGAGCGCCCGGAGCTCCATGGTGATGTCGACGTAGCCGTGCTCGGCGCTGTAGTACATGGCCTCCTGCAGAGCCTTCATCCGCGTCTTGCACAGCCTCACCTGCCCCTCGCTGGAGCTGCCCTGGCTGGAGGTGTCACTGTCCACTCCCTCGGCTAAAATCTCCTCCAGGGAGAGGACGTCGCCCTTCGCTTGCTGGGGCTGCGTCAGGAGCTTGCGCAGAACGTTCCTGGGAAGGAAGGAGGGATCTCAGTAAACAGCAGCAGGGCTGTGGGGACCATCCGGAGAGGTGCTGCAGTCACCATCCCTGGAGATGCTCAAAAGCAGATGTGCAGATGTGGCCCTGGGGACCAGATGTGGGCCGGGTGGGATCCTGTGCGACTTGGTCTAGGGGAATCCTGCTCTGGCAGGGGGACTGGACTAGATGATCTTTCGAGGTCCCTTCCAGTCCCTGATGTTCTGTGGTTCCACTTGACCATCTTGGAGGTCCCTTCCACCCTTGACGATTCTCTGATCTGGTTTAGGGATCTGGCTCAGCAAAGACTAACTTCCTTCCCCAGGCTGGACCTGCACCTCAAGCTTCCCCAGCACCTCAACCACTTGTCCTGCCCTGCCCTGCCCTGCCAGCACCGTGTGGCCTGAGCTCCTGCACCTGAGTGGCACCAGACTGTATTTCAGAGTCTCAGGGTGAACTGGTTTGTACTGGTGACAACGTCTGAAGCCCTGGAGTTTCCCAGAGCACCTCTGCTGCGTTCCCAAGTGACCATCTCCTTGGTTCTCACCTGGGTCTGGCCAGCCCCGCTTCCTGTGTCGGCAAACAGAAGCCACAAAGAAAAGCCCTAATGCTCTGCATCGCTCTCCAAGCAGAGAAGGAGCCTTAGAGCTGACTCTCGGCCACCCATCCATCCAAAGCTCAGCGATGCAGCCACAGAAAAGTCTGCTGCGGATCGGTTTTGCCACCTTCATGGGATGGGTTCTGCCTCAGAGAAGGAACCACAGGCACGTAACCTGCCCAGCGGCGGGACTCAGTCGGCTCGCGTGTGGGCCACAGCCAGCTCCTGCGCACGCCGAGGGACTCGGAGCTGATCCAGCAAGGGCAGACTAGGCTGGGAGGGAGCTCAGAGCTCACCCAGTGCCAACCCCCTGCCATGGGCAGTGGCACCTCTCACCAGAGCAGGCTACCCAC
Organism: Phoeniculus purpureus; assembly: GCA_028565055.1. Lineage (NCBI taxonomy): Eukaryota > Metazoa > Chordata > Aves > Bucerotiformes > Phoeniculidae > Phoeniculus > Phoeniculus purpureus. Next base: position 16,639 of record JAOXOE010027258.1, read on the forward strand.
AGCCCCAGCCAACTGGCCCTTGGACACTGCCAGGGATGGAGGAGCAGCCACAACCTCCCTGGGCAACCTGTTCCAGGGCCTCAGCAGCCTCCCAGTGAGGGATTTCTGCCTCAGATCTCATCTCAATCTCCCCTCTTGGAGCTCGAAGCCATCCCCCTCTTTGAGCTCAAAGCCATCTCCCTCTTGGACCTTGAAGCCATCCCCCTTGTCCTATCACCAGAGTCCCTTGGAAGATGTCCCTCTCCAGCTTTCCTGGAGCCCCTTCAGGGACTGGGAGCTGCCAGAAGGCTGCTGTAACCAGCAGTTTTGCTTCACTTTTGCCTCAGCAAGACAACAACCAGTTTAAAGCCTCTTTGAGTTCCCCAAGACACTCAAAGGTACCACCCGCATCAGAGTTGGGGTTGGTCGGAGAAACTGGCAGCACTAAGAAGCGGCTGCTGGCAGGAAGAACCTGAAGAGCATCTTCTCAACTGTGGTCGCAGGGGTTTGGGTCCGAAACCTCTCATGCGAAGCCCGGAGCCGCCCGGCGCTCACCTGTGCCCGTGTGCCGCTGAGTGACTGAAGCAGTTCATGTCTTCGTGAAGCGAGGAGGACATCCCGTTGACTTCCAGCATGCTCAGGAGCGGGTCCGCACCCCTGCTCAGCAACAGGCTCACCAGCTCGTAGTTCCCTAGGGAAAGAAACGGTGGAACGATGACTCCCATCAGCTCTTCCCAAGTGTGAAACGGAGGATGGGGTCACCTCAGTGACCGAATGACCTCAGTGACTGAATCATGGACAACTGCTTTACCCTTCTAGCAGATGGAGAGAGGTTCTCCTCCCCTTCTACTCAGCCCTGCTGAGACCACAGCTGGAATCTTGAGTCCAGTTCTGGGCCCCTCAGCTCCAGGAGGACACAGAGCTGCTGGAGAGAGGCCAGCGCAGAGCCACAGAGATGATGGAGGGTGGGGAGCATCTCCCTGCTGGGGAAAGGCTGAGGGAGCTGGGGCTCTTGAGCTTGGAGAAAAGGAGACTGAGGGGTCACCCCATGAATGTTGACAACTATGGAAAGGGTGGGTGTCAGGAGGACGGAGCCAGGCTCTGCTCAGGGGCATCTAATGATAGGACAAGGGGCAATGAGTGTGAGCTGGAGCAGAGGAGGTTCCACATCAATGTGGGAAGTACCTTCTTCCTGGTGAGTGTGACAGAGCCCTGGAAGGGGCTTCCCAGGGAGGTTGTGGAGTCTCCTTCTCTGGAGACGTTTCAAACCCTCCTGGCCATGTTCCTGTGCGACTGGATCTAGGTGATGCTGCTGTGGCAGGGGGATGGGACTGGGTGATCTTTGGAGGTCCCTTTCCAATCCCTGATGTCCTGTGATTCTGTGATCACGAACCGCACCAGCAGAGATGCTGTAGCCGGTTTCACTGGGATCAGAGTCCTGGCTCTTCAGCTGGTGGATGAGGTTACTGCAGGAGGACAGAAGGCAGCTGCTTCGTGCTGCACCCGCTGGCCACAGCATCACAAAACCTCCCCACTCCAGCGCAGCCCACGTTCAGCCAGGTCTCCTTCCCTCTGCATGTTGTAGTGAGCTGTGGCCACAGACCAGCTTCTGTCACTCACTGGGAGAGGAGAAGCCACCGTGACCCCTGTGCTAAAGCCTGGAGCAGAGCAAGCCAGAGGCTCCTCTTCATCAGCAGCACAAAGATGAAGCAGAACGAAACGAAGAACAAAGCCAGAAGTAAAAACAGAGGTGAAAAGTGATGACAACCAACAGGTAGCTCTGGGCGAGCGCAGGCTTGTTCCCAGGACGCCAGACTCTTCTGACAGCGAGATGGAAGAGGTTCACTTGCATTTAACACATTAGTAAAACAAATGTCTTCACAGGACAGTTATTTGTCCCCGGGCTGGATTGAAACTTGTTAGTTTGTGCAGCTGGAGGTTATTCAGAGCCTGGACTTGCCCAGACTAGACAGCAGCTGCTTGATGTCTCCGTGCAAAGGAGCTGCTCCAGTCAGCTCTGCTGTGGAGGCTGCTGGCAGGAGGTGAGTGCTGGGGCTCAGCTGGTGCCCTTCAAGCTCTTGGCACGTGCTGACGGCTGAGAGAGGTTCACCTCCCCCTCTGCTCTGCCCTGCTGAGACCGCAGCTGGAATCTTGGGTCTAGATCTGGGCCCCTCAGGTCCAGAAGGTCTCAGAGCTGCTGGAGAGGCGCCAGTGCGGAGCCACAGGGATGATGGAGGGAGGGGAGCATCTCCCTGATGAGGAAAGGCTGAGGGAGCTGGGGCTCTGGAGCTGGGA
>JAOXOE010027259.1:0-18911 GCA_028565055.1 Phoeniculus purpureus
CCCCAAATGTACACCATATGCCAAAGCTACTCCTTAACTACAACCGACTGTTGTTACTGTAGTAATCAGTCTATGTCAGAGCAATTACTTAAAATCATCAGTCCTGGCTGTTCTGCAGAGGCTGCATCACACTGAGCACAACAATGTGTCTGACAGCGCAGGACGGAACCTCCTGTGAGGGACGGCTGATGGACAGGCACTGTGGCCGCGAGAAGGGGCACAGCCTCCGCTGGGAGATCTGGGTGTCTCTGCCCTCGCAACGGGGCAAGTAATTGTGGCGGGTAGGCAGCAGGCAGCATGCAGGAAGTCATTCTGGCTTGTGCTTTGCTGGTGGGATGAGAACTGGGGACATGTGCCTGGACCCCCATATGCAGCTGGTGTTGAGGAAACACCAACAATCCTCATCAAGATGCAGTTGTGCCCAAAGTCGTCAGATGCTGTGGAATCTGGGAATGCCAAATGCTCCTTCAAATCCTTTCCTTTGGTGAACATACCAACCCAAAACCAGTTTGCTCATGTTTCTGCTTCTAAGGACCTGCTAACACACAGGAAATAAAAGGGACCCCAAAATTGCATCATTTTCTCTAATAGTCCTGAGATGTTTTATTTTTCATCACTGTGCTAGATCTTTGCTTATTGAAAAAATATTGCTTATTTGCTAGGTTACTGCATTCAGAGTTGAATGCAAAATCCAAGGACTTATTATAAAGATAAGGAACTTATAAGAAGAGTTTTAAAAGATAGAAAAAACATGGCCAGAGCCTTTCACCCCCATCCACCACTTTTCCCCTCTCCTTCTCCTGGTATGGGTGAAACACACTGTGCTGCACTCCTAATGCCACAAAGACTAAATCCCACTGTATTGAGAGACAGAAGAGGAAAACAAATAGAGATGGAAGATTAATTGTATACCACTAGTCTTGAACAACAAGTGAGCTGGGAGAGAGACTCTGCTGTGTTGCTGTCTGCAGAAGCACCCCAAAAAGATGGTGACCCTGGAAGTCCCAGAGCAACTCTGTTCTGAATGCCAAAACTCCTTTTGGTGAATAGGGTGATGGGAAGGGATATCCAGCTGTTGAAGGGAAGAGAAGAGACCAGAATAGAATAGGATAGGAATAGACTAGAATAGAAATTGAATAGAATAGGAATATACTAGACTAGACCAGAATAGAATAGGAATAGACTAGAATAGGCATAGGAATAGAATAGAATAGAATAGAATAGAAATATTCTCGGCTGGAAGGGACCTCTAGAGGTCATCTAGTCCAACCTCCCTACACAGGGACAACTACACCTAGGTCAGGTTGCTTAGAACCTCATCAAGCTTGACCTTAAATGACTCCAGGGATGGGGTCCCCACTACTTCTCCGGGCAAACCATTCCAGTGATCAACCACCCTCACATCACAGAACTTTTTTCTAATACCCAGCCTAAAACATGTCCATGGAAACAGCACAAGTCTTAGAAGCAGAAGGTCCTCAGCTTGTATCCCACCTGGTTAAAGTTCACAGTGCCACAACTCCACAGAGACATTTTCAAACACTTACACACATTTCATTTTATTAACAACTAAGCTCTGTTAGAGGGCAAAGCTGTACAGAGTCGATTGGTAATTGAAAAGAGATGTACACATTGATTTGTACATCACTGATATACTGTGTTGATTATTGCTGAGGGAAGTACAGCTTAACAATTAGAGCTGCTAGACTATTTGTCGTTGCTTTTTTACTTTTCACTGCTATTGCAAATTGTCTCTCAGAGCAGAAGAAAACACATGATGTGTTATGGAGCCACAAAAGCACCTCACAAACGTTTGCAGAGGAAAGAGCACAGAGCCTACACACAAGGGTGAAACTCCCAATCTTTGAAGCTTTTCTGTGACAAAAAAAAATAATTGAAAGTGAGAATAAAGCGTTCAGAAACCATAACCTCATAGGTGAGTTCTCAGGAAGGGGTTTTCTGCTCTGTTAATTACTTTTACAATACCTACTGAGCTGGCACCATGACTGGAGTGCTCAGGATACTGCAGCTGAAATAATAAAGAAACACCCCACATTTCTTAAAAGGCTCGCGTGGTTTTGTCTTTCCTGAGCCTGCCTCATGCCTTTATCACGTTTGTTCTCATTTGCAGGTCAGGGGAGGCTTTCATTTCCTCCACAGTCCCCAAAGCCAGGATTTGTAGCCTGTATTCAGATTCTTTTAAAATCAATGCAGTTCCAAATAATTAGAGAGGTGAAAAAAGGTGTTGCAGGTTCTTTCATTTTCTTAGATCTTTTGTCTGTAAAATGATGCCTGTTTGTATTTGAGAAGCATTTTGAAATGGACAGTGAGCGCGTGTGTCATCTCACACACATCCTAGCTGTGCACCGCACACACCTACAACCACAGAATTCTGAACATTAATACAAAGAAACACTTTTTTTGTTTTTTTACAGCAGAAGCATCAAGGAAAAAAGCCAATTAGAAGAGATGAATTTTTATTACATGCTGATGATTAAATCTACATTAATCATAAACATCCACAGGCTACCGACAGGGCTTGTTTAATCATTTTCCACCATTTGTGTCTCTCTCCAGCTATCATTCTGTTGGGTTTTTACACATCACTTCCATATTTGGTATCCGGATGCTAGAAAGTGTGAGTGTACTCCTGGGTAATCAGGATTTCAAGCAGTGTGATTCAAAAAAACATTCACAAAGGATCTCTGCTGAAAGGTCTCTAAATCCATGATGTGGTGGGCAGTGTGTTACATGGCATTGTTTGTGGGGCTGTGCTGTCATATAGGGCACTCCCTGCATGCATGGAGTTTACTCGAGGTATTAAACACCCTTTGAGCTGGGTATAGAGATAGCTATGTAATACAGCTGGATGTAAAACACATAATGAAGAATAAAAGGTCAAGAAAGCTGCAGGTACAATGACCTGGACAATGAGGAGGACTAATAGTGACAGGGAAATTTTAAATGAAGTTTATTTTGAGCACCAACCTAGGAAAAAAAAAAAAGGATGTAGTGTGTCTTATTGCTAGAAGCAAGTAAACAACACTACAGAAGAGTTCAGTCCTAATTGGGAGTTGGAATAATTATAGATGATGATAAGCCAGCCACCAGAGAAATGCAATATTCAAGATGTGTGGTAACAAACACATTGATTAACATAAGTCAGGACAGGAAAGAACACAGCTTAAAATACAGTATATAATTTATGACCATGGCAGAGAAATGAGCACCAACAATGGGTGTGAAGAGAAAGAAAGAAAAGAATCAGAACTCCTCTCTCCCATGCTTTTATTTTTTCTTTGATTTCACAGTGATTTTTTTAAGACCATTTAGTGAGCATTTTTTGTTTAAATATGGATTATATTGAAACCAAATGCATCCCCCCCCTCCCCTTACTGTTTTTTGAAGACTCAAGCATTTTGCAAGTTTATGGTGGGATACTGAGAATTTTGGTCCAGATGCAGTCATATTCCAACCTGCCTGGTGCTCATCTCGCTTTTTTCTTTCCATACCCCTTTAAAAAGGGGTAAAGGGGAGGGGGCACATAGAAGCCAATTTGGTTTTCCCTCAGATAAATTACACCAGGAAAGATGTCCTGGGGTGATCTTGGATAGGGAAAATACAACCTTCTTGGGATGTTATTCTGAAGCTATTTTTCATTCTTAATGTCACAGAATCACAGAATCACTCTGGTTGGAAAAGACCCCTGGGACCATGGAGTCCAACCATCTACCTTAGAAGTTCACACCTAGACCATATCACTCAACACCTCGTGCAAATGATCTTTAAACACATCCAGGGATGGCAACTCAATCCTCTTTACAAAAGAGATGTTTATGTCTTACAGTTTCACAGACTTATGTCTTTATTCCTTGTCTTGGAAGGGTTTGGAGACGATCAGTGAAGGTAGTCTAGTCTGACATGGGGCTATATTGTGTCCCACAACAGCACCCTGCCCAGGATGCTATGTGCAGCCACAAAGATGCCTGCTGGACACCCAGCGGCACAGGAGGCAGCTACCCTGAACAAAAAGTGAAAGGAATCAGCTACAGCTCCTTAGACAGAACTTGTAGTGACTCCGGACAGGCACTGTAATTCCTTGAATACGGTAGGGTTGTACAGCAGTGATGTCTGTGTAAGAGGAAGCTTTGTTTCTCTGCAAACATAGGTGAGACCGCAACACGAGGAATCAGATAGACAGTGGCTACTGGCCTTTGAGCGAGCTGGTGTGGTGCTCACACCGCCAGGCAATATCTCTTTACGCGTCCCAGAAGCAAAACAACCTTACAGCATGCAGGTTTGTAGTGGCAGGAGAGATGGTCCCTGTTCTAATTTTAAAATGCCACCCTCTTCAGCACGTACTCCATCAGCAAAACATGCTTTGGCTGAAGTTAGTCAGTGGGAAACTATGGAGCTGTACTGCTTCGGCAAATGTCTGTGCTCCAGGCTGGCCACGTCTGAGCCCCACTAGTACCTCTGTGCACGTATATCATCGAAATATTAACTGAAGCCTCTATGAAAGGCAACACGGCTCATTGACCGCACAACACGGCAGTGCTGTCAAACAGTTATTTGTGGATCGCACTTTGAGAAGCACTCAATGAAACTGTCCAAAGTGAAGTGTGGAAAACACTGCAAGAAACAAAGCCAAGGAAGTAATATATTGGCAAGGAAATGGAATCTAGCCCGCTCTTTTTCTGTCTCACAGTTGCAGAGATATATGATAGCTCTATCAATTGTGATGCCAGTCTAAGCCAGAATATATGGTCAAGCACAAAGAAATAATTAGCAAACCGTCACAGCAGGCAAAGGGAAAGTGTAAGGAATAGCAAATGATGCTCAGCTGAGAAGGATATAAAACGTCGAGAGCCCTGAGAAAAGTGAAAGATGAAAGATATCAGTCAGCCCAACAAGATGAATATGATGTGAGGCGAGTATAATGTAAGGCAGAACAGCTTTCAGTTAAGGTAGACCTCAGTTTTTTAACATTCTGTGAGGAAAGATTTGCAAAAGAATGGAGCAATGTGTGAAAATAAGAAACAGAAGGAGCAGAAGGAAGACAATATGGTAACACATGGTTACAGTTCCAAGACTTGAGAATATATTTCGTGTTCTATATCCCTTTATGTTAAAATGCATTCTGTTTATTCTGGCTCGGTGGCTCAGCTGGTACCATAGTGTAACACCCCACCACATGGTAGACCTAAGCTCAGGAGCAAGCTTGGGCTAACAGAGCTTGGGACTGACATGGAGGTGGTGCTGATAGCATCAGTGTTGGCTAATGCTGCCCAGGAAAGGGACAGAGCTGTGTTTTTCTCCGAGAACAGCAGGAAGGAAGGAAAACAATAAGTGAAACGGGGAAAAAAGGCATCTCAGCAAAACAAACAGACAAAAATACAGATCTCACGTAAGTCTTGCTTTCTAGGGAAGCGAGAACATCCTTTGTTCATGTTTTTGATGGGACTGGTAGAAACTCCTGGTTTCTCTGCTGCAAATATGGCTCTTAAAACTCAATTTTATTTGCTTCTCCAATATTTCATGCATTAGTGTGGTTATAGGAAGTGAGCTGAGGGGAACAACATAAGTTTAGAGCTAGAATGAGAGTGAGTTCTAAGACAGCAAATGCCGCACGTAGCGATTGGGTAACCTATGTGGGATTAGATATCAGAACAGCGCTCACTGTCTGATGTAAGTTCCCCACCTTCTGAGCTTTCTGTTTGGAAGAAAGCATAAAAGATAAACACACCAATTTCAGACACCCTGAAGCTAGTTTGCAAAAAGCTTACTTGAAGATTTTTACTTCACAGGGTCAAAAAGGGGGCTTTATCTAACCTCAGCCGTCCATCGATGTATCAGTTACTCATTCCAGACACTGACTCCAGAATGAGACCTTTCTCTCCTTATGAACAGAAGAGTCAACTAAATTACAGCAGACGCTTGGTTTCCTGGTGATTTATCCCAGGTGAGATGAATCCTACCCCAGGAAAACAAACTGGAGAAGTTCTTAACTTTAACTCCATATCCTTGGTGCCACCTGCTTCCCAGATTACCAAATACTGTGTTGCGAAAGAAATCAGACTGATTTATTCTGGCCCTCTCAACAGCAGTGACACATTGATAATGAAGAACAAGCAGTTTCCCTCAGTAACATTAATTCCTTAGTCTGCACTTTAATAGCGTGACCTGATGAATATTTTGAGGCACGTGGACAACACGGCTCTGAACTCCAAGTTGCTCTTTTAAAACCAGCTCTGTGCCTTGCACATTAGCGAATAGCTTTTGATTTGTTCAAGGCACATCTTAGCCAGCGCTCGTGCGCCTAAATCTATACAATCCCTAAACATGCAAGACCCCACGGTTTTTTGTCAGCTAATTCTCCTCAGTTATGCAAGAACATCTTATTTGAAGATCAAACTCTAGCTATTTCAGAAACTGCTCCTTTCTCCCTCCCCTAACTTGAGATGCCAAGCAGATATCTGTGAGTTATTCTTGAAGACAATCTCTGCGAAACACATTTAAATAAGAAAAACTTGTTCAGAGTCATAAGAATAATAAAAAAAAAAAGAGAGAACAAAGTTATAATGAAGAAATATTTAAATTTTACACACATTAGGTTTGATCTGATCAGTGAAATTGGGACTTCTAGCCTGACAAAGATGGGTACATTTGCTCTGCCAGATCTGGGACGATGCATCTTTAAGATATCGTGCCATTTTCTTTCAAGCGCTACTTCAAAATTGTGGGAGGAGGGAGCATCTAAAGCAAAATTGCAAATGCAACTTGTGATTGTTATGATTTATTTTTAATCATCCTTTTCTCCTTTTGTCTTAATTGGACAGAGCCGGTCTGAACTTGTTCTGTGCAATTAAGAGCGGTTACATGCATAGAAAATTGAGACCTATTTTAAATCTCATTTGGTCTGACTCATAGTTCAGCTTGCTCAAGGAAAATTAAAGCAAGAAAATATATTTTAAAAGCTAATGAGCTTTAGTAAAAATACCCTCAACAAAATGATGTGCTGAGAAATTTTACACACTCAATTCAAATCAAATCAGACTGTGAAGTGGGGGAAAGCGCTTCCCTCTTGCTAGGCTTTCGTAAGGGACAACCAGGAGCATGATATCAAATCTTCTTAAAGAAATCGGCTCTGAAGTTTGAGCTATTTATTTCCAAGGCAACAAAACAAATATTTTCCAAATAACTCATACATGTGGCTCAGACAGGGGCTAATTCTGTACTTGGTAATTTCCTACCTCTCGCAAACACAATTGGCACCCAGCGCACACAGCAATGCACTTTCCAATAGTTACGGCAACAAAAACGCCGTAAGGTGGAGGCTGTGCTGAAACACCTGCATAATGTCCATTAGTGTTAATGGGGGCTTGGGAGAACGTATCCAATAACTCCATAAAAGGCCTCATGTAGCTTGGAATAAATGTGCAAAACAATAATAAATTAGTGAACCAGTATGAGAATAATAATTTGAAATGAACCCACATCCAAATATTGGAAGTTTCTGGGGTTTCATGTTGTACGTGGGACTAATTTCTTAGATCCTTAGGCTAAGGTGCTTGGGAGGGGGGAAAATTCTGTCTCAAATCCTGGCTGCATGAAGGCAGCTGATGGATCAGGAGCAGTCATGGAGAGATTGTAACTGCTTGACATAAAACACACCTTCTGTCTCTCCTGACCGCTGTCCATCCTCGCCTGCCCTGTTTCAGGTGCTGCACAGGCCAACGTAAAACCAAACAAAACCATGTGCCTTGTACGTTTGAAGGCTGAACCGTCCACGGGGCAAGTTTTATCTCACAATTCCTACAGAATCTTTCCAGGGACTTTAAAAACTTGAATAGAGTTATTTTTTTTAGATTTTCTTTTATTGCTGTGCATCCCCATCTTCTGTAGTCTCCAGTGAGAAGCAGCAGCAGCAAACTGAGCTTTATCATTTATTCCTTAAAAAAAGTTCCAAAACCTAAGGTCCTTAAGCAATTCGAAGATGCTTTTCAAAGTGTTTATTTATTTAAACATTTTCTCTTATCTCAACTCTCCTTTTCTTTATGGCCTTTTTTGCTGAAGTCCCAAGGTCCAGCTGATAGAGTGACCTTGCTCGTAAAGTGTGAATCTCCACCGAGAGAGATGAAATGTGAACTCGAACAATGGAGAATTGGCTCCTCTCCAGACCTAAATATAACCTTGTGAGAACTCTCTGAAACTTGCCAAGCTCCACTCTTTAAGAAAACAAAGGCCTGGAATGCTTAGGATCTCTCAGTTTGCCTTTTTCAATTTCTTGACCTCCCAGTTTTGAAGGTCCCTGTGACCAGTCAGACTCTGCCTATGCAGAGTTTAGAGCCAGTGTTTCATGCTACGGTGCTCTGTACGTCTTCAGGACATCTTCCCTTCTAAAATAAATGCTGTATTGAGCTCTGAGAGTTGCACTGGTGTTAAAATGAAATGTCAAAGGGGTGGTAAAGTAATGAGTAGGAAAATGCACTAGAGCTTGGTGAGGTTGAAGTCCCCCGGAAGAATATGTTGGCTGGAGATCAAGCCAAACCAATTTTTCAAATGTAGCCTCCATTGTTGGGTTATGAGGGGTGGCAGGGCTCTAGGCAGGGAGGCCCAGAACAGATGGGGTGATGGCAGCATCCAGGGAGCCGTCTGGATATGGAGATGGGGGTGAGATTCTCACCTGAGCCTGGTGCAACAGGCGTGCTCTGGAGGGAAACCTATAGCTGGATCTTTGAGAAAGACTATTGAGGTTACAGAAGTCTCTAGAAGGTCTCCAGTGGTCTTGGTGGCCAACAGACAGACAGTCTCAAGGCTGTGGGGGGCCATCCTTGACAGACTGTACCCTGGAAATGGCAGATATCCCCAAAAAGGAGTCTGAGGGGTGACCTCATTAATGTCTATAAATATGAGAAGGGTGGGTGTCAGGAGGATGGAGCCAGGCTCTTCTCAGTGGCATCTGGTGATAGGACAAGAGGCAGTGGGTGTCAGTTGGAACAGAGGAGGTTCCATATAAATAACAGAAGGAAATTCTTCCCAGTGAGGGTAACAGAGCACTGGAACAGGCTGCCCAGGGGGGTTGCGGAGTCTCCTTCTCTGGAGATGTTTAAAACCTGCCTGCATGCGTTCTTGTGTGATTTGGTCTAGGTGACTCTACTATGGCAGGGGGATTGGACTAGATGATCTTTTGAGGTTCCTTCTAATCCCTAATGTTCTGTGATTCTGTGATGATACAGAGTAGGCTGTGACATGCCCCAGTTAGGCAAAGTTGGACTGTGAAGAGTCAAGAAATGTCGAGTGGCTCATGCTGGAGCTCTGCCAGGGGCACAGCAGTCAATCAGTAATGCTTTTTGACCCTCCAGTCAGATAACTTTCCTCAGCTTTTAGCTTCTCTAGCTTTTCTCTAAGACTGGTAGAAATTTAGTGAAGAATCACCTAGGGCTATTTTTGTTCTTCCTTTCACCTTGTTCAATGCCGTTTAGCATTGTTTTCACTTGGTCTGTCCTGTGCCCTCCCATTGGAGGTCTTCCTGCTGAGAAGGGCTTTCTGCTGACACAAGCTTCCCTCTACCAAACAATTTGTGGTTGTGGGTAAAGATTTCAATACGACTCCTCTCCTGGTTCACGACAGGATTAAAGCTGATGCAGAAAGGAATGGAAATTGGTTCCTGCAGACAAACTAATAATAGAAGGACTGTGGTGTGTTTTTCAGGCCCTTATATGAGAAGATGAGCTCGTGAACAGCTTCCAAGGGAAAGAAAGTTTTTCAGGCAGCAGAGCACTTATTTCTTGGGACTGATGACTGGTGATAATAGGATGAGCAAAAGAGAAGCAGTAAGAGGGGAGGTGCTGCACTCCTGGAACCCTCATCTCAGATGCAGAGCTGGGGGCAAGGGTTGGGTGCTGGGACCATCTGCCCAACAGCCTGCAGCAGCAATCCTGCTGCCTCCCCAGAACAAGGTTTCTAGATCTATTTATGTCTCACATCTGAGGGTGCCAAGAAAGGTAAGGAAGGAGGGGAAAACAGAGGGAATGAAGAGAAAATGCTATACAGCCTAAATTATTCCCAGGTTCTGGGACTTAGTAGCATCTGTGAGGAACTCATGTGCTTTAAAAGAGGGAAGGTATACTTTGGCATATGTGCTGGAAAGGGAACATTTCTGTTGTGGGACTCAAATTCTCAATGTGAAAAAACCCCTATTTTGCCTAAATATATTTCTTGTTAAATAATTGTACTTCTTCATTTAAATTCTAACCTTAATTCTTGTGATTAGCCAGGTTACTCTGAACCTGGGAGAACTACATGCAAAAGGGCTTCAGCCTGAAGTCAAAGAGTAGACAACAACACAGTGTTGCCGATGCCAGGGATTTTGCTCATGGTTGGTGTTTAGTGCGTTAATTAAACTAATATTTTAGCATGTCCCCACAAGTTTAGGAACAGAGGAATCTAGGACTGGATAGCTGAACAGACAGTTCTGCTGAACTTGCATAAACAACTGCATCTTAAAGTGTAATCGGGTTTTTTTCTGATCCTATTTCCCATGGAAAGTTGTCCCAGAAGCTCACTGGCTTTTACGGTTAGAGTTTTTTCCTATTTCCAGTCTAAATTTATCCTTGGCTAGATTATATCAAACTGTTTTTGACCTAACACTGTTCTTTCTTTAAATAGTTCTTACCCCTGCCTAATGTTTACTCCATAGTAAATAGCACTCACGTCTTCTTTCAGGCTGTGTTTTAATAACATTTCCATCTATCTTCTTTGAGATAGGCTCTTCTCTCTCTCCACTAGTTGTATATGTTTTGTCTGAAACAGTGCTGGCCAGGAATGGTGAACTTGGTTAATGGTTGGACTTGATGAGCCCAAGGGTCTTTTCCAACCTGAATGATTCTACCTTGCACATGGATGGACAAAGTGTATTTCATAAGAGATCTCACTGGTGCCTCACACAAAGGCACAAATACTTTCCTATCTCCAGTGGAAAAGCTTCACCTAACACGTGTAAGATCTCATTTGCCTTTATCCCTGGCTGCAGCATCTCGCTGTCTCAGAAAGGCAGTTTCTCTTCTTCCCTTTTTGTTTCAAGTGATGAACTCCAGATTGCAGCAGGACAGCTAATCAGTATGGGACTGCATGACCTTACGCTGAAATTAAAAAATCAACACTTTAATTTGTCTGTTGTTGGTTTTTTTTAAACTTCTTGCTTCTCTAGAAAGTTACATATTCACCTCCAACGTGTGGATATCCCTGGTACAGAGCTGCCTACTGCAATGGGCTGTCCACAAAGTCCTCTCAAGATGCTACATTCTGGAGAAGCCGCTTCTAGGTACAGACAAGTTCAGCAAAGATCTTTATGTTAAAACTTCTCAGCTGCTGCTGTGCTCTGTTCACTGACTCTGTTTAGGGGCAGAGGAGGGCAACTAAGCTGGTGAAGGGCCTGGAGAACAAATCTTGTGAGGAAACACTGAGAGAGCTGGGGCTCTTTAGTTTGAAAAAGAGGAGACCTCATCACTCTCTACAACTCCCTGAAAGGACGTTGTGGAGAGGTTGGTGCTGGTCTCTTCTCACAAGCGATTAGTGATAGAACAAGAAGGAATGGGCTCAAGTTACAACAGGGTAGGTTTAGACTTGATATTAGGAAGAGTTGTTTTCCACAGAAAGGGTGGTCAGGTACTGGAATGGGCTTCCCAGGGAGGTGGCTGAGTTGCCATCCCTGGGTGTGTTTAAAGATTGTTTGGATGATGTGTTGAGGGATGTGGTTTCGGGGTGAACTTGTAAGGTAGGGTAGATGGTTGGACTCGATGATCCCAGGGGTCTTTTCCAACCAGAGTGATTCCGATTGTGATTCTGTCTAGGAGCTCCACAGAATCTCATTGTATTTTCTCATCAGTTTTAACCAGAGAGTGTGTCGTGTACAGAGCGTAAGGTGATGTAGGCAGAAATCAAAGTTTTTCATGTAAGGTTTGACAGTGCTTCACAAAGGAGCACTCTGATCCATCAGCAGGGCTTCTGTGGACCATAACCTGTACCTTGAGAGGAGCCCAAATGAGAACTTTAAGCTAAACTTTTTTAAGAGAATAAAGGAAAAAGCCCCCCAACACGAGGGCGGGTTTTGACTGTTAATCAATGTTAAGTACTTAGATATTTTTAGTTAATTTGTACTTAAAAACATACTAAAGTGAAACACTTTTTACGAAGCAGGGATCTGGTGTGAGACAGACTCCAACAACGAGCGTTTTCTGATTTTGAGAAAGCGCTTAGATTACTGCAAGAACCTTTCTGCAAAGGAGGTGCTTCCCCTGCTCTGGGGTGTGAGCTGTACCTGTAACTGCACCTCCGTAGTGTCTCTGCCTGTGCTCGGAGGAGTGGGATTCATGTCTAAAAGATGTTGATTACTCTTTTTAAAAAACACCAAAGACTGTTATATAAATGTATTTAGTCCCTCTATTTCCTAAAGAAATGAAGGTCTTTTTAAGTCTTTGTTCTTTTCTGGTATTCTTAACTTTTTATTATTTTAAGTGGATTTTCTCTGGCCCTTTAGAAGATGACTGTACATGTGCTCTGCAAGACAGCTTCTGTGGCAATTCTGAGGTCTCCTGGGCAGCCCAGTATTACGATTGTTTGAAATACAGGTTTTCTCTCCCCTGTGCAATAGCTAATCAAAGCTAGTCTCAAATTCTGATCTCTGAATGCAAAAAATACAAGCAGCAGAGAAATCTACTCTCTGTTTGCAAGGGACTTCCTGTAGTAGTTCTGATAAAGCAGGGCTCTATTTTCTTTCAGGTTCAGTATATTCTCAGCACATACTTAAATGGGAGACGGAAGACATTTGTTTCAGGATCAATGGTCTTTATTTTTCCTTCAAAAATTATTCCCCTTCAAACCCAAAGATATAATTATGTTGTACCTGGGGCTTCTGCCTCAGCCAAGCTGTGTAGACAATAGAAAAGGTGTTTCAGCCTTCCTCACGCAGCTACCAGAGGAGAGGAATGTTTAACTGAGAGAAAGAAAAGCTCTTTTATTGTACTACTTAGGGGCAGAAAGACAAGACTTTACCGTACCCTCACCCTGCTGTAGCTACAGAGGCTGACATAGAGCACACCACAGCACTGAAAGTGCTGCAGCAACACCCTTAGAAGGTGATTTGTGTAGAACGCTCCAAGCACAGTAAATGGAACACAGGGTGTAGTCGAGCCTGTGCGCTGTTGCTGGGCTGCTCTAGGATCATGTGAGTTTGGCACCACGCAGGACAAAAGGCTAAGGAATCAGCTAGTGGAGAAATCTTCTGTTCTGTGTACTCGGGAACAACTGCTGTCTAAAAGAAAAACTGACAGTAGCCCCGTATAGATGAGTGGAAATTGCTCACAGCCCGCGGTCAAATCTGGGAAAGGTTACAGGACTGGAAGTTTTACCTCAGCATTTTGCACAGATACTCTTGCTGTTTGCTAGCTCTAGTCCACCAAAGAACCACATTATTCGCCGCATTTCTTTTCAGCCAGGATGACAGGAATGTATTTGCAGTTTACAGCTGGTGCCCAGTCAAGTCAACAAAATGCAAAGTAAGCAGTAAAAAATAATACGAAAAAAGGTCACTTTGCCCGGGTGTGCCGCTCCAGCAAGTTTCAGCCTTACAGGGTGAATATCTGAGTCCAATGACACTTTGCTTACCGAGCCATCAGAACAAGTGTTGTGTCGTCTCCTGTTTCAGGCATGCAGAGACTTCTCATATGCCTGTCAGCTTTTGTCCTGACAATTGTTACTAGACCAGTTTCTTTGAAAAAGAAATGAAAAAGCCTATTTGTTCATAAGCTCCAGGGACCCACACCTCTATGCTTGTGACAGAAAAGTCATTCTTTCCAGCAGGCTTTTCAGAATCGGGCCCCTAATGTCATGCCACTTTGCTGAAGGGTTTCATGACATCTCCACCTGGCTCTTTGAAAGCAATGCAGGCTTGAGTCCATACCCCTCCAATGACTACGACTTCCATATATTCCTACTGTGGATGAAGGAGGCCAAACAAAGCCTCTTGAAATTAACTGCAGATGACACTGCATGAAAAAGACAGCAGTGATTAAACAGTGGGGGATGAAATCTGGATGCACACTGACAATTATTTGAGCAAAAATGTAGCGGCTACTCTCAGATGTTGAGTGTGTTGATAGACCTTAGACACCTACTGCCTTTGCATCCTTAACTAAGACCTCATCCCACCCTCTTTATCGTGGGATCTGGGGCTCCATGTACTTAGGTACAGGGATCAAGTAGCTCTCTCAGTTAGAAACTGTGTGTCTTTAGCTTGGAGAAAAGGAGACTGAGGGGTGACCTCATTAATGTTTATAAATATGTGAAGGGAGGGTGTCAGGAGGATGGAGCCAGGCTCTGCTCGGTGTCATCTAATGATAGGACAAGGGGCAATGGGTATCAGCTGGAACATAGGAGGTTCCACATCAATATCAGAAGGAATTTCTTCACAGTGAGGGCGACAGAGCACTGGAAGCGGCTACCCAGGGGGATCGTGGAGTCTCCTTCTCTGGAGATGTTTAAAACACTCCTGGACATGTTCCTGTGTGACTTGGTCTAGGTGATCTTTTGATGTCCCTTTCAATCATTAATGTTCTGGGATTCTGTGATTCAGCTGAATGAGTCTCCATCTTTAACATGCCAAAGGTAGTGAAAGGAAGAGGCACAACTGTGCAGTCCTGAGAGGAACACTGCCATTCAGCGAGAGCTGGACAGACTGAGGAGCTGGGCAAAGGGAAACAACAAGCATAAACTTCCTGCACCTGGGAGGAACCAAGCACCAGTACAGATTAGGAGTTATCCTCCTGGAAAGCAGACCCATGGAAAAAGACCTTGGAGTCTTTGGAATATTTAAATAGAAATGACTGTACAGCACGACGAACGATGTTGAGGTGCAGGTGAGAAAACCAGAATCTAGACTTTAGAAGGAGCACAGTGTGCAAGACAACAAATAGAGACCAAGGGCTTATACAGAAAGCCAGTCAGGTTCACATTCACTGGCCTTCCTGTGCACAGAATAGAATATACAGGCATATCTCTACCGCCATGTACAGAGCAGAGATTGACAGCGCTATATTCCTGGCCACACGCCCTCTCCATAACTCGCGTCCCACATTTCACTCTACATTTCTTTCCTGCAAGTGCCTGAAGTCATTTCATATTGGCATAACCTGCCATCACAAAATGCTTTCTCCAGAGTCTATCTATTTAAGTCTATATGAAATTCAACTATTTATTAAGCTTTACAGTGTGCCCTGAAGATCATCTGGCTCATGCTGCCTTGGAATGGAAATGAGGAAGGGATATCAGACCGGTGGATCTTCAGTGAGGAGGTGCTCCCTGCAGCACCCAGATGATTAAATCATTGCTTGAGCAGCTCAAGTGGTCTTAGAAGCTGATAGAAAGCAGCAAAACAGAGGCAGTTTGCTCACAACAAATAGCTAATAGTTGAGGAAGTTTAAGACACGTTTCAATTTTCTTTTTCTCCAGAATTTAAAATCACTTGTGTATCTTGGAAGGAAGAAGAGAAAAAGTAGTAGAGACATCAGTTTTTTTCATTAATTAACCATCTGGGACTGAATTCCTGATATAGTTCTGGTGTAAAAATGTGCATTTTTAGCCCTTAAAACAAGCATGGTTCCCACTGGTGGCAGAGGACCAGAGTCCATTTGAAGTTAGAGGAATTTTTACCAGTGATTTCATGGGCTCTTGAGTCTGAGTCTCAATACCATGATTTGCAGGTTACTCAGGTATGAGGTAGGTGGTAAGTGGGCAACATCTCACCTTTCTCAATGTTTAGACTTCTGAACATTTTCAGTAATGTGGTGCTTGGTGATATCTGTCAAAAATGAGCTTTCAAGTCTAGGCTTCATTTGCATTCCCCATGCAGTCCCAGTGCATCTAGCAGACCATTTTCTCATCCCATCGACCACCTGAAGTTTGTGTTTCAGTTCCATGGTCACCTGGAAAGCAACATCGGCGTAGATGAATGTTAACATGGT
The DNA here is from genome assembly GCA_028565055.1 of Phoeniculus purpureus. Lineage (NCBI taxonomy): Eukaryota > Metazoa > Chordata > Aves > Bucerotiformes > Phoeniculidae > Phoeniculus > Phoeniculus purpureus. Next base: position 16,023 of record JAOXOE010027259.1, read on the forward strand.
CAGTCCCACAGTTTCAAACGTCTCTTGGGTGACTATCTTACAACGGAATACATTGTTCCTTGAACAAGTCCATATCTCCATGTCCCTTTACCTGTAGTGAAAACAGGTAAGTGTCTTACAGACTTGATTTTGAAGAGCTCACGTGCACCCATCTCCTTTAAATCACCCCTACAAGGCAATGCTGTGAAATTGCGGTCCACTGTAGACCATCACTTGTGCTATGATGTTTGTGAAGTGTCTGTGCCAAATGGTTGTGGAATGAGCTGCCCAGGGTGGTGGTTGAGTCCCTGTCCCTGGATGAGTTTAAAAGTCACTTAGATGTAATGTTGGTTTAGAGGTGAACTTATAGAGTAGGGTTGACGTTTGGACTTGATGATCCCAAGGGTCTTTTCCAACCTGAACGATTCTGTGAATGGTTTATTTGTGTGGGTGCATGTGCAGTGCCAAATACTCCCATATAGACAACTCTGAGGGGTCCTGGTTAAAGGCTTCTTCCTGGAGAGGTTGACCAGTATGCTGAGCAGCCCCAAAGAAATGTTTTCCCATTACCACTGCAGAATAACTCTTCCCTTAAAACACGAAGTTAAACTGAAGAGGTATTTGCAGAAACGTTCAACTTGTTCATTGCCATTGTCAGCCTTCTCTTTGACGTACTCTGGGATGCTTAGACCAGGAACCTAGAAGCTAGGCAAGAAAATGCATTTTTGATGCCTTTTATTGTTCCTAATTAACCTTAACCCTTGAACAACTCAACCTTGTGAAAAGAATCATTTCCCCATTACCATCAGACGTTTCACAGTTAACATTGCAGCAACTGAAACGCGCAGGACCCAGGGTGAAGACGTCTCTCTCTGTGGCTCAGCTCTGGGCTGTATTACATTGATTTTGACCCTATGGAGGTACCAACAAAAAGGAGATTGGGGTTTTTTTTATCTTTTCAGTGCTGGTTCTCCTGCACTGGTAAGGTGACAAGCTAGATCCTGTCTTGACGTGTCAAGAAATGCAGATTAGGACATGATGGAGGCTGTTGAAGTGGGGCAGAAGGGTCTGAAGGTGAAGGTATTTAGAGAAGCTGAAGCGGAGAGTGGGCTGAGGCAGCAAAGAGGAGGCTAAGAAGAAGTGCAGCTCCGTGGCAAGTGGAGAAAATGGGTGGGACTAGAGAAGAGAACCGAGTTGAGTTGCAGAAAAAGGGAGGCACACAGGGATTGAAAGTTATTTGGACTAAGGCTTTGGAGGGGAAATAACACTTCAAATCAGACTAAAGAAGGATGGGAAGTAGAACAAAAATTCAATGTGGAACTGGCTGAGAGAAATGTGGGAAGATTGGGAGAGAACATGGGAAAGTTACCTGATGAGTACAAGTAGAGCTCACAGGGAGGCACATTTGGTTCAAATGTCTATAGAGTGATTATGGGAAAACACAAGTGATAGAAGCGGAAAAAGAGCCAGGAAAGGGAAAAGAGCAACATGGAGCCAGGGACAAACCAGAAGTGTTAGGGCAAGCATAAAGGATCAGTTGGTAGTGCTGGCAATAGGGTCTTGATCATTCTGAGGTTCTGAGCAGACTCCTCTCAATAGCCTCAAATAGAAAGCAGGAGTCCTGGATCTCACTATGTGTCTGCCATCACCATCAATGAAAACCATTGGCCAAGAGTTTATTCTGCGCCACTTCTGTTTCTCAGAGCGCTTTTGTGTCTCTAAGCTACTTCTGCGCTTTTCTGTCTCTAAGCTACTTCTTTGGTGCAGAGCTCAATGAGATTCCCAGTCCTGGTTGTGTGGAGCAGTGCAGAGGAGATCTGCTGTGTGTCAGAAACTGATGTTTCCCAATTTTAATGTGCTTTACGAACTTCAGAACTCATACAACACTTACGCAAACTGATCCAAAAAGTGCAAATTAACAAAAACACAAAAAGTTCAGGAAATGTTTGACTTGAAGTAATTCCCTTGAAGACATCAGTTTTATTCACTACACATCTTATTTTTGCTCCAGATAACTCAGGGATTCTCTTAAAATGAATTACTTTTTCAGATTATGTCTCCCCAGCACATTGTCTATCCTGACTGCAAAAGTCCAATAGAAAAAAAAACCCATAAGAACATGTTATATAGGTCTGTATCTTGTTCAGGTGCAGGCATGCTGGACACCAGGGATAGAGAACACACTCTATAGCGAAAGGAGGCTTCCAATGTCTTTCCTAAGGAAAACAGTCCTGGAGATTGATTTTTCCTCCCTAAATATTTATAAAGACTTATCTTCTGGCCTTTTCCACCTTGTAGATTTATGCTGAACCTAAACCACCCCACAAACACAGCAGAATAGCAAGAGTAATGGGATGTGCCTTATTTGCACTTCTCCATATAACAAAAATGTGAGAATTTCAGGTTCTTCCTATTTTACCTGCTTCTGCCTCATTTCTTCAACAGAGACAATGGGCACATCACAGGAGTCTGCATTTTTTTCAGATATTGGCTAGTAATTTACTTGTGAGAATCATCTCACTATAGACATGATGATTATCCACATAAACATTACTTAGCAGAAGGAGGGCAGAATTGGACCCTCCTGGGGTCCAGCTTTACGTAGTTACAGCATCACTGAAACATGCCATGAGCACGTGGGAGTGGAGAAAGAATAATGAGTTTGGGACTTGGAAAAAAGAGCAGCTTTGATTCTCTGAGGTCTCCAGTGTGCCTTCTCTCCATATCTGCAGAAGAGAGAATATTCTCTGGCAGCTATCATTTATTATTGATTTTTTATGCTTTAATTATTTGTGGAGATCCTCGACTTCTGCTTGTTCAGTCAGCTACTCTGACAGCAAAGTTTGCACATTAAGATGTGGGAGGTGAAGTTCTTGTTCAGAGAAGGAAGGAAAGAACTATGGAGAGAGG
>JAOXOE010027260.1:0-18909 GCA_028565055.1 Phoeniculus purpureus
CTCTGGAGACATTTAAAACCCGCCTGGATATTATGTTCCTGTGCAACTTGGTCTAGGTGATCCTGTTGTGGCGGGGGGGATTGGACTAGATGATCTTTCGAGGTCCCTTCCAATCCCTAATGATTCTATGATTCTATGAAACATGTGTCCCCCCAGCCTCTCTCTGCAATGGAAAGAGGATGATGAAGGGGAGATGAAGTCACAGGAAAGGCAAGCACCCCATAGCTGGGAACAGATCGGAGCTAGGGGCAGCCACCCCCACATCTACAGCAGCTCCAAACAGAAATGGAAAAGGGTTAACTTTTGTCAGCCTGTGGAGTCGGCATGGGAGAGCCCCCAGATCCTGCCTCTCTGTGCTGGCAGAAGAATGCAAACCTTTCTAAGTAACAGCTACACTCTTTACCAAAAGGAAAAAGAAAGAAAAAAGAAAGGAATAAAGAAAGAATCAGCAGACCAAGCCGTAAATTCGTGGCATGCCCCAGCAATCCTCAAATTCAACAAGGGAGAAGCTATGGGGGAGCACTGGGTCCTGCTGCTGATTCAGCCCTCTGGTGGGACAGCACCCCCTTTTCACCGCCCAGAGAGGAAGCACCTGTCCCAAAACTCTTCCACTCCGGTCTCAGGGTGGGATCTGGCTGCATCCTGAGCTCCCGTGGCCCCAGTAGTGCTCATGCCGAGCACTGGGCACAGGACCCCTATTGGCAGCTGGCTGGGGTCACTGGTGAGGCTAGGTCAGGGCAAGAATGAGCCGGCGGGTGCCGGCTGCCTGGCTGGTTCCCCAGCGGTGAGGCCATGTGTTTTCCCCGTGTGGGCAGCGGTGGGGAAGAGAAGGAAGGCTGTGGAAGCTGGCGTGTGACAGGAGGTCCCCCTGGGGAGCGGGGCGCAGCGAGCGCGTGCGCCTGCGAGCAGCCCTGGCCGGCCGCCACGCTCCCCTTCCGCTTATTGACAGCGGTGTGTCAGGGCTGCGATAAGGTTTATGAAAATAAAAGGCGTCTCCAGCAGGCCAGGGCGAGAGCAGGGCCTGCCGCTGCTTTCCCACACTGATTAGGATCTGGGCAGGCTTCGGCGCTCCAGATCTGTGATGAAAGCAGCAGGACCGGCAGTGCTTCCCTTCCTGGCCCCCGCTCAGGGCCGGAGGCAGCGGGAGGTCAGCGCGCTGCACAGCGCACAGCCTGCGCCCTGCCTCACATGCCTCGCACCAGGTGCCGCACCAGGCACCGTGCCGGGCTTTGCATCGTGCACCAGGCTGGGCTCACCCCACACTGCACACGGGGCACCATGCACCAGGCACGCCGGGCACAACACACTGAGCACCGGGCACACCCCACACTGCACACCAGGCACTAGCCACCAGGCACCAGGCTAGGCATACAGGGCGCTGTACACTGGGCACCATGCCAGGCATGCCATGCCCTAAGCCTGACACGACACAATGTACTGTGCACCACAGCAGGCATGCAGGGCATTGGACGCTGCATGATGTGCACCATGTGGTGCACACACAGGGCACTGGGCACCATGTACAGGGCATTGCACCAGCCACAACAGGCCCCTGGCACGACACACTGTGCACCACAAACCACACAAGGCATACCGGGCTTGGGACACTGCACACTGCAGCATGAACCCCATCATGCCTGCTGGGCACCATGCACCGGGTACCACCTCAGCTCCTTGTGCTTCCACACTCCTAGAAGCTGGGCAAAGAGCACCAACCTTTCCCTGTGAAGGCGTTCCTGCAAGTGGGACAGTGCCAGGGCAAGTGCCCATCTCGCCAGGATGCAGCTGGGGCAGGACTACATCTGTCTCCCACAGAGGCAGCACGGTCTCTGCCCTCCATGGCAGGCAGCCGTCCCCGTCCCCGGGACAGCAGCCATGGCCACAGCCCCTTTCCGTTGATTGTTTAGTGGCAGCAGGGTCATGGCTTCCTCCTGGTCACGAGTCTGACCCTCACCTTGGTGTGAGCTCCAAGGCCAGGCACAGGCTGGGGGCAATCAGTGCCAGGGCAGGAGGCTCTGGGGAAGAGGGCAAAGAAGACCTCCAGAATTCACCAGGTTGCATTCCCAGGCAAAAACACTCAAGCACATGAGGAACAAAACCCAGCAGCATCACTGGCGGGAAAAGGGGAGTCTGATCCAACCTCTGCTGGGGTTAGGAGGAATTTGGGTGATGGCAGTAGTGGGAGGTTCTGTCCTCCAAGTGCTGCCAGGCTTGGAAATGTTCAGTTAAGTGTGAGTTTTGTGGGGACTGGTTTTATTGCTCCTTTTCACCTCCAGTACACTCTGGAAGAGGTGCTGGGAACCGAAATACTTAAAAGCGGCTTGGGATGAAACCTCAAACCACACAAATCGCGCTTGGCCTGGGGTTTTCTTTCAAGCTCAAAGTGCTGTCTGGGTCCTCAAAGGAGCCATGAATCTCTGAATGGGGCCGGCTCACAACTCGTGGTTTGCAAGAGAAACACGAACTCTCCCCACTGCTGTCTTCTTCCTCTTACAGACTGTTTCCTTGCCTGGAGAAACCAAGTGGATGCTCAGAGCTGCCCCTTGCTTCAGATGGTGCAGGAACCCTGCCTGGATCCCCTCAGCCCCCAGCAGCCCCTTCCATTGCCACCCTCTGCAAAGCAAACAGTCAGGAGGGCTCTTTGCTTTCTTGCAGTGAGTGTTAGGATTTATGGGACGCTGGCACCACATCAAAAGCGAATTCAGTCATTTACAGTAAAATCAAAGTGGGTAGAACAATGAATATGGAGCGAGGTTAAAACACCTTGTTACAGGAACAAATTGTGCAGCTGACATCAAAATAATGGAATTTATGTCCCTGTAGGTTGGAGCCAAACTATTTGCAGTGACATTTGTCTAAGCATAAACTCCGGGAGAGGCGCTCGATGCTGCTGAGGAGATATTTTGGAACCAGGCAACAGCTGAGTTCACATGGCAGAGCGACAAGCAGGAGGTGGGAAGAGAGGCTGCCTGTGAACCCAGGGCTCAGGATCAGGCCTCTTCTGACCATCTCCCATGCTCTGGGGTGGGATGGCATGGGGGAACTCCCTACACTCTCTGGAGCCATCCGTGCAGGACTTGCCCAAGCCATAAGCTGCAGACCCATTGCTGCTGCTGGCACCTGCCCAGGAGATGCTGTGGAGCCATGCTGAGGCATCACATCCCTTTTCCTCACCTGTCTAACCCCATGTGGGCTGGTGCATCTTGCATCTGTCTGACACTGGGATCTCCCAAAACAAGACAGCTGTTAAAATCCACCTACTCCTTCTACCCCTTCAGGATGCCCCCCATGGGGCATTCCTTCCCCATCCCCTGCTGGTGGTCCTTTGTGACACTGGCAGCTCCCTGTGCCAGGCCAGAAATTCTGGGGCACAGAGACGTCATGACCCCCTAGGGCAGTTGTGCCTGCGTGCCGCATGGCTGGGCTTGTTTTGAAAATATATTGAGAAACACTTCATTGCCATGGAGACTTTATGGACAAATAAATATTTGGCCTTTTTCTTCTGGCCTTAGAAGTCTGCCCTTTTGCCCCCCCAGCCTCCGTACATCCTTTTGGTCATGTTTATGTTGCAGGGTCTCTTTTCTCCTTCAGTTTCATCCTTGTCTGCACGTCCTTCATCACCCTGTCAGCCTCCAGCTCACTGTCCTGGGGATCCTCCGGTGTGGGAGACAACAATGCTCCCTCCCACCCCAATATTTTAGCATTTATGCATCTGAAGGGCAATCAAAATAATTTCATCCTCTTAATTCTTGGAATTTGCTTCTCAGTAGCAGTGATGTCGCTGGTTTCAACTTTCTCAGTCCCAGCACTTGCTCCTTGGTTGAGCTTCACTTGCCACGTGCTGTGTTTCCATCAGGATGGTCCTATCGCAGTTGCTCCCCTTTAAAGTCCTCACGTCTTTGGAGCTTATTGGGTTTTTTTTTTTTCAAGAGACCTGGTGGAATAAATTGCTTGTCAAAAAATTATCTTGAAAAATACCCAAAAGCTGTTAAAAATAGCAACTGGCAAAACAACACCATCAGTTCAGCAAGCAGGGGAAGGGGAGGCAGGACACAAATGCGACTCTTTCATTAATAAATCCTAACAGCCGTGGAAAGTTTGAGGCAAGTGAGAGCACCCAGACAGAAAATTAAAAATCTAATAAAGTCCTCAGTGTGGGGGCACTGGCATCAGGTCAGCTTTACTTCTCTAGGCACCTCGTAAAGAGACATTCCAGGACACTAACTCATAAGGGAAAGCTGCAGGGGTCAAGGAGAACAGTGGAAAACTAACCATGGCAACTCAAGTATACTGGAAAGGCAGCAGAAAAACAGCAAGGAATTGGAGATTTTTCTTTTCCCCCCTTTTTTCTTTCTCTTTTCATTGGTTGTTGGGCAAGAGGAGCTGCAGCTCACAGAGGCGTGGGCATGGTGGGGCAGCTGAGCAGAGCTCTACCCCATGCTAAAATACACAATACGCTTCAGTGTCAACTGTAAATCTAAATGGTGATGCTTTGATTTCATGGGGGGTAAAAAGATGCCTCCAGGCTGGTGCTACAGCTCTTAGTCTGGAGCTCCCTGTCTTCCTTCTGCTTACCCTAGGCTCTGCCCTGGGCTCTTACCCTCCTGCTTCTGGTAGGGGTCTGCATGCTGGCCCCAGCACTGGGCAGGTAAAGCAGCCCCAGAGCATGGATGCAACTCCTGGGCAGTTCCCACATGGATTCAGCACCTCCAACAGTATCACAACATTGTAGGATGGTCAGTGAAGGGGACGTGAAGTTGAGTAGCAGAAGACTGGCACTGAGCCCAGTGATGGAGGAAAGGTCCCCTAATGGGAGACTGGTGGATGCAGATCATTTTACCACAGCTTTGCCTCATCCTCAACTCCTCACAATCCACCTGGGCACCTGCTGGAGGAGCAGCATCCCTCCAGCATCATTACAACATGCAGGTTGGGGCCATGAAACTCCCTCGGGATTCCCTGGATCTCAAAGACTTACTCTTTATTTGCAAGAGGTGGGGTGACTTTGAGCAGGTGGACCACCACTTGCGCTGGTGGCTGCCCTGTGCCAGGCTGGCGTGGCCATGGGCCGCCATGTGACTTCAGGAGCTGTCTCCTGGCAGCAGGGTGGTGGTGATGGGTGTTGGTAGAGCAGTGACTATGTGTGACCGGAGTGGTGGGTTAAGGTGGCTGCTGCTCTGCTGGATTTGGGTCAGGATCCTGGATCAGGGGAGACACAGCGCTTGATGTGGCTTGCTCCCTTTTGCTCTTTGCAAGGACTGCTTGAGAAGATAATCTCATTAAGAAATTGGATGATGGCACCAATTACCTCATTAGCAGAGAGGGGCGGCTTTTACAGCAGATTTTGGCAACGCTTGCCTACAGCACTGGCTGTGCTGGGAGGAACTGGGGCAAGCACAGCCTGGAGTGAGGGGAGCTGTCCATATGCAGCACCTTTACATGGGGACAGGGGTGCTCACAGCAGGGCAGGGGGATGTGTGTGTACCCCAAAAGAAAGGGAAGCTGCATGCTGTGCCATTGGGGACCCCAGTACCATGAGCAGGTGGAAAGAGCAAGGGAAGAAAGGAGTCTGGCCTGTGCTAGAAGCTCCTCTTTGCAGCAAAATCCCAGCCTGCAAGATGCTCTTGACACCTCCTTAAAACAGGCAAATACATGTTTCAGGAGCAGCTTCCCGGGAGTGGGCAGGGATGGGAGGAAGGGAGTAGACCTAGATGCACATTTGGATCATGACCAGGGAACACCTACCCAGGAGCAAGTAGCCAAGGCAGGTCAGGCCCAGACTCAGCACACAGATGGCTGGGGGACTCTCTTACTGGGCTCTGGCTGTAGCATAAAACCTTTCTGCCAACTGCTGGGCTCATGCTGTCCCCAGGCCATGGCTGCATCTCAGGTATCTGGACCAGGATGCTTCTGGGGGGAGCTGCTGTGAGAGCATGGGCATGATTACTGGGGAGAAGCATGATGTGGCTTTGTAGTGCTGGGCTTGTGGCCAGAAGCAAGCAGGAGTCCCACACCCACACCCTGCCACAGCTCAACAGCAGCTTTGGTCTCTGGCTATCGTGCTGTACCTCTGTTTTGTCTTTTGGTTAAATCACCTAATGGTTTGTATTGCAGCATTGCTTGGGTTCCCATGGTGTCAGTTTTGGACAGACAATTCTGCTCTGCTCTGCCAGCCCTGCCTGCCCTGTTCCAGTGATGCAGCAGTGCCCTGTGACTGGTAGGACCCATCCTCCGAGGCTTTTGCTGGGCTCCCAGTGCTGCGTGCCGAGTCCCACCGTTGGCTTCCATGCGGGTGGGAAGCAACGTGTGAGTGAGGAAGCTGAACCGAGTATTTCAGCAGAAAACCACAGGCTTCCTCAGCTCGCCAGAGCCCAGCCTGGAGGGCACTTTCACAGCCAAGCTATAAACCTTGCAAACGCGTGTTCCTAATGGAAACATTGACATAACCTGTAGCCGACAGAGCAACAGCTCCCCTCACATTAAACTTGCATTTTCATCCCTAATCCCTCAGCTCCTGGCCTGTCTCAGAAATGGACCAGTGCAGCTGTCTGAGCACCCCTGGGGACACGGTGGGCGGCTGGCTGGGGCACTTGTAGGGGTCTGGCTGCTCGCTGCCGTGGCAGCCCTGGCCAGCCACACTGCAGGCGAGGTGGGGAACCCCTCGGCTGCAGCACAACTCTCCCCTGCCACCAAAAAGGCAAAATAAAAAGGCAGAGCGGTTCAGTTGGTTGTAAAAATTAATGAGTTCAGATACAGACTTGCTTTATTCCGGTCCAGCTGCGTAACCACGGCGATCGTGTCCAGCACACTAGACAGTTACATCAGCTCCACACCCCTGTACAATAAGACTCTGTTTGATCTCAGAAACAAGATCAGACTCCTGGGCTTTGCACATCCTGCTTCCTACATATGTAAAATCATTTTATTACCAGCCAGGAGAGTTCATCTAAGCTGCTCTCGCTGTGCAGCTGATGTGAGGAGAACATGCCCTGTCTGCACTTCTTTTACCAGATGGAGATCTGCAGAGAGATTTCAGAGCTGCTACTCCTCGGGGTTTGAGGCTTTTTTTTAATTCCTCATCTTAGCCTGGAAACTTGGGGGCAGGACCTGAGTTTCCTCGTGTGTTTGTGCAGCCCCTGCACAGTGGGAGGTGTGTATGGCTCAGTTCTCCTGAATATAAGTGATAAATAAGCAGCTGTGTGGTTTTGTTTGGCTTTATCCCCCTTTGTCTCATCTGCCCAGGAGAGGAAGTTCCTCATAAAAAATTTGGTCTACCCTTCAAATACCTGCTCAATCCCCACTCTGTATTTCAGGTCCATGAGACGCTGGAGAACTGTCAGCTATGCAGAATCCTCCCTGTATTCAAACATCCACCCTGCTCCGCATGAGTAACCACACTGTCACCGAGGCAGGTATGGAGCTCAGCCTGACCAGCTGCAGCACCATGACTCTTCTGCTGACTTACAGCTTGCTCAGCAGCGTAATGAAGCACCAGCTCCCCTTTATCCATGGCAATTCACTGTTGCTGCTCCCACACATCCTCATGGCTGAGCTACAGCAGGCAGTTGTGCTGGGTGGTGCTGGTGTTGTGCTGGGTGGCTGAGGTGGGATATGTCTGCAGCACGGGTGTGCAGCATCACTGTATCCTCAGATGTGTCTGCAGGGAGTACTGAAAGGCTCACTTGAATGAGACCACATTCCCCCAGAAAATGTGCTTTTCAGCCCAGGCTTCCTCTGCTGCCTGTTCCTGCAGGGCTGTGTGGCCAGAGATCACCCACTTGCTACGCATGGGTCACCCAGCAGATGCGAGGTGGTAACTCTTATTTACTGCTCAGTTGTGGTTGAATTTAAACCAGTAACACAAGCAGAGGGAGGGGAAATCCCCTCCTTTCCATCCCAGCCCCAGACAGTCATCCAGTCTAACTGGAGCAGCTACTCCAAGAGCATCTAGGTCAGGGCATTGCTTCACTCCTGGTTGCTTCCTTCCAGCTCAGCTCTCCTGGGTTTGTTAAACTCCCAGTCGAGAGGCTTCACACCCATGGGACATGTCCGTTCAGCAGTTGCAGTGAAAAGCAGTGCCAGTCCATGCTAGCCATCCGTGTTCTGGAAAGGAGAAACTGGTGATCCAGTAAGTCATGTAGTAGGTACCAGAATGGGCACAAGCATCCCCACCTCATACACCCACCCCTCAGCGACTCGCAGCTTGGGAGTGCTAACCTGCTGGAATCAGGCATGGCAGAAGATGCTGCTGAATGTGTTTTTGATGAAAGACACTCCTAGCACGTGTGCCGGACTAGATTAAAGTTTAACATCTCTGTAGATGTCCCCTGAAGAGCTCTGCTTGTAAAGTCATGCACCTGGAGCAAGGTCACCAGTGTGATAGCTGTCCCCTACGCCTCCCATTGGTACTGCCTGGGTCCGTGAGTTTAATGGGCGTCTCCACCTCTCCTGGAAGTCTTTCCATCCAAACCTTGGCTTGGAGAAACTGAGGCTGGCACTTGTGCCACGGGAGCTACTTGCAGAAGAGGAGGCTGTGGGAAGTTCAGGCATCAGGGTGGGTCAGCGCTGCTGCTGGCTGGTTTCATGCTCGTGCTTGTCCCATGGCCGCCAGGGTAATTGCCGAAGATTTTGCATATAGCAATGACTTCTTCCTCTCTGGGGAGTTCCCCATCACTTCCAGCAGCTTTCCAGGCAACTTGCTGCTGTGGATCTTCCCATCCTGTCTCGAGCTCTTTTGGAAGCACATTTTGACCTCTGTGTAGGACTGTGCGCGTGAGTTTTCACAAGCAGAGAGAAACAGAAAGTCTCCAACTGCCCCTGCAGCCGTTCCGCTGCAATTCCAGAGCACCTGCCATTCCCAGTGGCCTTTCCTGTTGTTGGGTCATAATTACCCCGGCATGCCATCCCCCACATTGCTCTGACAATCAGGATTTACACCCTACAAAGCGCAGGGCTGCCCCGTCTCCAAAACCCACCAAGTTTACAGCCGGCATGTAGCTCATCAATCATCTTCTGTCAGATGGGAACTTTAGCAACCCCAATCAAAATTGGAATATGGAAGAGAGGCCTTTCCCATCCCACCCTCCCATCTGAGAACCCAGTTCGAATAAACAAAACCTGAAAGGGCCAAGGCAGCTCAAAAGGAAACTGTAAATGATCCCATCTGTGAGTCTTGGCAAATATCTCCAGGAGGGGAGTGTGGGGGAGAGAAAACAAATTGAAGGGTCTTTTCTTCTGTGCTCAGAAGGAAATACCATTGTGTTCAAACGTTGCTACTGCTCCAAATGTCATTCCAGAGATCACTCCCAGGCTCCTCCTTGGAGAGGATTCATACTGGAGATGGTGGCAGGAACCTTTGGAGAGGCTGCCATGTGCAGGGACAATTAACAGGAAAGACGTGTAGAACACAAGCGGACTGGTGTCAGGGTAGGAGGGACATATCAAGAAGCAAAAGCAGATGATGTGTGCAAAAGTCATATTCTACAGTGATGGATGTGTTTTGTAAGACAGTGAAACAACATCTCTACTAGCACCGGAGAACTTGGTCTTGCTGCATTCCAGTCTGTGACTTTGAGATGCTGATAGTTCACTTGATAAGGATGGCAGTCCCTGGGTGCTCAGCTGGGTCCTGATGCTCACAGCACAGAAAGTATGGCCAGGAACCTCAGAAAAGGCAGGTCCTGGGCTGGCAGCCAGGAAGAGCAGCACCTACACCAGGAAAAGTGGCTTGTGCCCAAGTTTAGAAAGTGGGGATAACACAAGAGGTCCAGATGGTCCTTGTCCTTTCTCCATTCTTGAAACCTGCCTGGCTGCAAGTTTTCCATTTTCAGGGCTGCAGTGCAGTCTGTTCCCATGTCCCCCACCTTGCTGGGGTTTCCCAAGCTTCTTCTGATGCTGGCCTCCAACAGGCGCTTGGGCTGAGCCCTTGATAAGGGACATGGCAATTGTAGGCAGCCTCTGTGCATGACAAAAGCGCTAGCAATCACAAAGGGGCTTTATCTCACCACGTTTCCAGCTCTGTTCCCCAGTCTCAAAGGCTGGGGCACTTTGCATCTTCAAAGGGCAGGAGCAGCTTCAGGCTCAGCTCTGGGTACCTTGGAGACCCCAGCAATCCTGCCCTGGGGGGAGTCTGAAAACCACCCAGGTCTGGGTTGTGGAGCTTGACTCTACTCATGCCACAGGCAGACACAGGGAATGTGCCTGGGATGAGCTCTGTCACATCACTCTCCACCGCCAGCAACCCCTGACCGGTTTGTTCAGGGAACCAGCGTGCCAGGAGCAGATGCAGATGACAAAATATTTCAAGCATTTTACTAGTGATCGGCCTTGAAACATGAGTTAATATAATATGAGGTTAGAGGAATGAATATTTAAGACAATGTGAATTTTGTTAGAGATGGGGAGCTGAAGCAGGAAGCAGGGACCAGCAGGTGATGGAAGTCTCAGGGTGAGGACTAAGGACTTTCAGGTTCTTGGAAGGATTTGGTTCCAGCAGAGTGATGCTGCTGTGACTAACACCAAGGAGGTCCTGGGACAGGCAGGAGAGAGCTGTCACAGGAAAGTACTTACCACCTTCTGGCACTCACGCTGCAAACAGCGTGCTGAAACGTTGATGAGCACCAAGAGAGTCACAAAAATGATTTGAAGGCAGAAATGAGTGTTCTGGAGCAAGATTTGCAGAGCTCAACCCATTTTGCACAAGCCTGAAAAATGAGCATTTGTTTATGCATCTAACAGTCACGATCGGAAGAAGAAACTGAATGAGATTTGAATTCAGTGGAGACTGTCACAACAAGACTGGAAATGAGGAGAGGCAATCAGAACACTTCTAACAGGAGACCAGGCTTTTATCTTTTAGGGAGAGGGTTAGAAACCATTGTAACAAGCCCGGAAAGGGAGAGACGCGTGCTCAGTCCGAGGAGAGATGCTTTTCTAGCTTTTCTTTTGGCCAGCTTAGGCATTTCCAGGCAAAATAGCTTGTGAAATGCAGACCTACTGTCCTAAACAAGTCCAACCAGCTCCCACAGTTGCAAGCAGTGCAAGCTTAGGGAGAAAATGTGGGATACAAAATCTGGGAGCAGAATGGGTGGGTGATGGAGGCTGGTCCTGAGTGCCATTCAAGAAGGCTCTACTCAGTCTGATCTAGTTTGAGATGGCCCTGCTCACTGGAGGGGGTTTGAACCTTTAAAGATCTCTTTGAATCCAGTGTACTCTGTCATTCTCTGATTCTCTGAAGTGTCTGGGGGTGAAGTAAGTGGGCACCAAGGTGTAAATTCTGTGGGCACATGACCATTGGAGAGGCAGGTGGTTGACTTGGAGTCAGGCTCCTCCCTTCCATCCTCTTGGAAGTGCCACCTGTTGAGCTCACTGAGCACAGAAGTGCCCCTTGCTTGCCCTGGAAGCCTGAGCCTGGCCACTCCCTGTCCTGTTTGCCAGCACACCCGATAAACCAGAGGAGGACATCCTTTCTGCACCTCTGCTTCCACTCTTTAGCTAAAGTGAAAGAACTCCCTTTTATCTTCACGCTCATTTTTTAAGGATAATAAGCCCTTTTTGTATGCATCCACTTTAACTGCTCCCAAACTGAGTTGTAATTGTCGATAGCAATTACCTTAATACATATTTACAGCCGTGTGGAATCATAGAAGGTCTCCTGTAGTTTTATTTGAGGCATTTTCTTTAACCTGCTATAAAATCATTAACAACTTGTTCAGTGTTAATTGCTTTCAATCGACCTTATCCCCTTGCCCCTGGACAGGGCAGGGCAGGCAGATGGCTTCTTCCCCAGCCTGGTCCTGGACAGCCGCTTTCTCCCCACAGAATACACCAGGTTGGAAAAGAGCTTCAAGATCGTGGAGTCCAACTATTAACCCAACACCGACAGCTCCTTGGCTAAACCCTGTCCCTAAACACTATGTCTACACAACTCTTAAAGACATACAGGGAGGGGTTTCCACCACTGCCCCAGGCACCCCATTCCAAAGCCTGATAACACCTTCAGAAAAGAAATTACTCCTAATACCCAACCTAAACCTCCTTTGGTGCAACTTGAGGCCATTTCGTCTTGTCCTATCACTTGTCACTTGGTTGGATGCTCACGCCCTGGATTTACCGCACGGCAGATGTGACTGTCACCTTTTCTACCCTGTTGTCCCAGTTTTGGCACGTTCACCTTTAGGGACAACTTTCCGAGCCATTTGCAAAGAGACCCTTGTTAGGGCTCATGAGGCCCCATGCGTGCCATGAGGATGAGGAGTGCGATGCTGGGAGAGGGGAGACCCGGCAGGGCTCAGCCTTGGCCCCTGCCTACAGCTCTGCTGGGGCAGCCGTCCCCCTCTCTGCCGCATGCCGGATTTTCTGCTGCTTGCATTTGTGCTTTTGTGCTCTCCAAGAGCCCAAAACCACTCAGCAAACAGTGTGTGTGGTGAGAGATCACCGTGTAATCTCTGGGTGAATCTCCCCATTATACAGTGGGCTAATTAACTCCAGGCTGTGGTACAGGGTCAGGATGAACTATCGGCTCCAGGAATGTCCTCCCCAAAGGGAAGTAAATATCGCTGCAAGAGCAGGGAGCCCCTTTCTGTGGCGGTGAATCCTGATAAAGAGCTTCACTCCATTCTCCTGCCACTGGCTCCAGCTTAGCGTTTTTAAAGCTAATTCAGCCCTGCGCTAATCTGGAGGATCCATTCAGTCCAAAGCTCGACTTCTGAGTCTATTTGCAAAATGTGCAGCTGTGTCAATTTGCAAAGACAAAAGAAAGCTCCTCTGTCAACAGGTCGGGGAGCTCAGGTAGCACAAGCGAATTGAGGGCAAGAAGTCAAAGTGGTTTCACAAACCATCAGACCACATTTAAATCCCATCTAGCCCGAGAGACCAGGGCAGCACAGGGGATAAAGTGAGCACGGAGGAGCGGGCTGAGCGGCCAGGAGTGAAGTCCGCCAATTAGTGCTGCTGAAGAAAGATAATTAGATCTGCTCCACAGAAACTCCAGAGGAGTCAGAAATGCCAGGAGATGCCAAAATGGCATTGCTGGTGATATGATCGAGGCCCACAGGAGTGTACCGCTGCCCTCTGAGACACAGGTGACCACTCAGTATTTATGCCCAAGGGATGGAAGATGAAAATATTGGAAGTGAACACTTCCAGATAAAGAAATCCAACCTACTTCAGAGGCTTCACTTGTCCAGTAACTTTTATGTTTAGGAATTACTCTGCAGATGCTGTGGCAACTCTGAGCTGAGAGCTGGGCTGAGAGCAGCCCAGCCCAGGACACTGGGGATGGACATGTGAGGAAGGCTGGAGGTATCCTGGTATCCTCTGAGGGAGCAGGAAAACAGAAAGTCCTCAAGAGGAAATGGAATTTCACACCTAGACCCTTAATCTCAGTGCCACCAGTTCAGGGAAATACCTATCCCTATTTCACAGGGTAGGAAAGACAGCCTCAGGGAAGTCAAGTGGAAGATTTCTGAAGTCAACCTGTGGTTTAGGATGCCACAGGCCAGCCTGGGCACTCCTTAGCCATCGGCAGTTGAGGACTGTAGCACTACTGAGCCCTTCGGGCTGGTGGCAGAGACCAACCAGCATCTGAATGGAGCATGGAAATATCTGCGTGGGCATTTGTAACCCTCAGGTAGTGGATGAGAAAAGTAGTTATCACACAGCTGTGTGTGAGAAGCTCCCAAGTCTCCTAATTTCTAATAATCTAAACAAATTCCCTGTGTTTCAAATTAAGCCGTGTTTGAGCAAATCTGTTTTGCCACTGAAAATTTCCCCGTCAGAAAAAGTTCCACGGGAAATAAAGGCAGTTTCGGTCTTTCTTTGAATCTCAAAGAGAAAAAAATTGGACTCTGGCTCTGAAAGATTTTGACAAAACCATACTACTACAGGTAGTAGTATATGACTGCAGGTAGTAGTATACTACTGCAGGTAGACACTACATGTGGGAAAAAGGGATTTCAAAGAGAAACAACTGGAAGGCTGAAAACAGCTGGCCATGATTGCTTTTGGTATCAGCCACGTGCTGTTTCCACCCCTAGCAGCCATCCCATCCCTCCTCCCTGTGTCTGCAGAGCAGGGAGTGAGAATTTGACTTCAACAAGCCCTATTTGGAGCAAATATAGATATTGCTCATTAGATAACTATTCACAGATATGCAATAGTAACCACAATGGGTGCACTTAATCAAAACCTACATCACTAGGTGATCCTGCTGTGGCAGGGGCTTTGGACTAGATGACCTTTCGAGGTCCCTTCCAATCCCTAATGATTGTGTGAGTCTATGATCGCATGTACTCTAGGTGTGTCTCTAGGAAACACAGGTGAAATCTCATGTTTGTGTTATTTCCTGGTATAAGGTCCAAAATAAAGTTCTGGCCAGCTTCTTCCTTCAAATTATCAAGGAACATACGTGTGGAGGTACGAGCTTTGGCCAGATGCTACGTTTCTCTCTTGCAGTTAAGCACATTAGTTTTGATAATGTCTGGCAACATAACACCTGCAGCATTAATAAACACAGTCATCCCTCTTAAATACTTTTCATACCTACTGTACATCTTTATTTTGAGATAATAAATCACATGTGTAAACTTTATTAATCATTCGAACAGCCCCTTAAAACACTCCGAAAAGGTTTTCCAACTCAAACACCTTTTAGGACGCAGTGACATCATGTCTGTCGGGACATTGTCGTGCAGCGAAGATTGTGAGACATTTTCCTCCCATAAAGTGGCTGTCATAAAGTTTGTCACTGCGGTCATTAAGTGGAAGTTTTTTCTTCTTACCTTCTTCCTTTCTTTGGGGCTACACATTGTCGGTGAGAAGAACACACCATGGTGAAACATTGGAGGTTTAATCGTGAAGTCTGCTACAAAGCAAAATACTCACTGATTTCATCAAGAATCATTTAGCACTCTGTCCGATATTAGCTCCTGGTGTGCTTGGCTTCTCCTGGACAAGCAGAACAAGCATGAAGAGAAAGAGGACAAAGGGACTACAAATTCTACCTAGAAATGGAGGGGAAAAAAGGCAACTGCTGTTGTTTCATGGAAGTGAACACCCCAGGAGGAACCAGACCTTGCTGAGACTCTTCACTTGTGCATCTCTTAGCCTTCAGGAAGATGCTGGCACAGTTGACAGGTTCAGTGGATTCTTTGCTGAACAAGTGCAAAGCTGTGTTTGGCTCGGATATAAGAGAGAGCAGAAGATGCAGGTAATGAACAGAAGATGCAGTAAGTTGGAGGTTCTTGGGTGGTAGCAGTTTCTGAGTGAGCTGAAAGCCATGACAAATATACTTGGAGTGTGTTTCTCCTACTCCAGGAGCTGAGCTCTCTGCTGCTCTGAACAGCCCCTATTCCAGCAGAACCCCATGAACATGGGCAAGCTCCCATGACAGCCACGGTGACCACCCCTTGGTGGTCTGTGAAACTGAACTCCCAGACATGTTGTCGGTGCCTGTGACTCAGACCTTTTTCCTCCCTTATCCTGACCTTGGGGAAGAGAAGCACATGTGCAAATGTCTGCTGGGTTTGGCTGCTTTCAGAAATGCTTCTCCTGGTAAGAAGGCTGTTCCCTGCTGGGGACAACCGTGCTGCAGAAAGCGTTGTGTCCTGCAAGCGGGGACATGAGCCTGTCAGAGCAAAGTGTAACACTCCTTGCAGAGTAGTTTCAGCCTCGATGTCTCAAACCTCAGGGCTAGAAGAGCCTCCTGCATGCACACACAAGAACTCACAGAATGACAGAACAGTGGGGTCTGGAAGGGACCTCTTAAGGTCATCTAGTCCAACTACCCTGCTAGAGCAGGATTACCTAGGAAAGGCCACACAGAAGCATACCCACACAGGGTTTGAATATCTCCAGAGACAGAGACTCCACAACCTCTCTGGGCAGCCTCTTCCGGGGCTCTATTACATTCACAGTAAAATAAGTTTTTCCTTATGTTCAGATTGAACCTCCCAGCTTGTGCCCATTGCCCCTTATCCTGCTGCTGGGCACCACTGAGAAGAGTCTGACCCCTTCTCCTGACACTCGCCCTTTAGATATTTATAAGCATTGATGAGATCCCCCTTCCATCTACTCCTCTCCAGGCTAACCCAGGAATTCAGCTGAATTCAGTCAGTCCTTAGAACAGAGACTTGCATGCGTCAGGATCGCGTGTGCGTGTTGCTGGCTGGTCCCAGCAGAGACCAGAATGAAGCTGAACTTATCTGACCCCCCAGTTTCCCAACCGCCCTCCCAAATTAGCTCTTACAAAAAAAGCCAAAGTGAGCTCTGGTCTAACCCAGCTGCAGATCCTGTAACAGGCTTCTGTCTCAAAGACAGCCCAGCCAGCTTGAAGCAAATTACCAGGGAGCTGCTCGCTTCTGTCTGATGGCAGCCCCAGAGCGGAGAAGTCAGCGAGGACTGCACCCCTGCTCCTGTGCCAGCTGCACTGGTGGGCAAACCTGTGGTCTGCCAGCCTCTGGGGAGTAACCTGAACAGTAGCCTGTGATCTTAGCTGTCTTTCCTGTAGCCCAAAAAATTCAGCAGAGCGCTTACCCATCACCAGCTGGACAATTAAGCTATTAAATAATTCAGTGAATAAATTCAGATCTTGCCCTAATACATTTCTAATGACCTTGTCTAATAAATCCCGGGCAATCTGGGAAGAATGCTTGTTGCCATATTTTAAAGGCAAAGGTGATTTGTGTTTGCTGAGAGGGCAGAGACAGCCACCTGTGATTTATTACTATCAGTCACTGTATCTTTCATCTCTTTAATTATTTTCTCGACAGGCAGCTTCAAAAGTGCTCTTGAAGGCTGAATGGTGGGTGTTTTTTAAGCTCAGATACTTACTGCTTAGGTCTGAACTGTTGTTCTTGCCTTCCTATCTGTGGCTTCAACTATTAATCATGGAAGCTGCAATTTATTCTGCTTAGGTGGGACTCAAAGCAATGGATGGTTTTGTGTGCTTGGTACCCTACCAGAGCCAAGTGCCTGAAACCCCAAAGATTGTTGTTGATGGTGATATTTTCCAGTGGTAAAGACACTAACATCTACCAACCTCCGTAGAACTGACTGGGCTTAGAACAAGATTTAACTTTTATGTATAGACAGGAGCTTTGGGAGCAAATCTGAAGGCTGCTCTGGCTTTAGTGGGCAAAAAGACAAACTTTCCCATCCTTCCCAGAGAGGGGATCTCGCTTGGCATTGATCACACAGCCGAAGGGGATGATGAAGTCACTGCTGGAAAGCCTGAGGCCATACAGGAGAAGCACAGTTACATGAGAGTATTAATCTGCTTTCCAGAGGGGGAAAGGTGGGAATCACCAGTTGAAAGCCCTGCTTCTGCTCGGGGACGTGGGGGATTTCCAGAGGAGCCACGTGGGGTTCAGCTCTCACATCCCAGAAACATGGGGGAGCTGAATTCATCTGTCAGTCACGTCCTTAGCAAAGCCCAGCCTAAAGCAGTGGGGGATGCCAGTATTTATATCCTTGGCTATTACATACCCCAGGACTTCCTAAGATTTGAGAAAAATGGATTTAATCTTTACCCAGCTCCATTCCCTAGCCGGTGCTCAAACTGTGGGAAGTTTTTCCTCCAAGACTGTCTTCCAGCTATTTCCAGGTAGTCCTCAAATCAAGCCTGGCTGGGATTCAGACAGGAAAAACCATTTCTACAAGATTTCCTGTCAAGCTTTACAAGCCCAGGAGGTCTGGAGAAGACAGAGGAATTATCCAAAACCTCAGTAAGTGCCTGCCTGACTCACAGATATGCTAGACCTTGGGGCTGTAAGAACAGCATGTGGCTCAGCCCTCACAGAGGACCCAAAACTGCCTGTCCTGAGATGGCCTTGGCTCCCCTTGGAGGCACAGGGGAAGGAGCACCTCCAGACCAACTGGAGCCACATGGCGTGGAAAAGGGTTTGTTTTGCAGAGCTCCCCACGGGCAGTGTCGCAAGGGCAGGCTTGCACACACACGCTGCCTTACGTGACACCGTCCCACCCTCGAGCATCTCACTTGGCTCAAGTGCTCTGCGCTAAACAAAACACGCAGTAAGGAACAAGGAGCTTCCAATGGGTTTCTTCTTCCCCGAGTTCGCCCAGTCCCCATTCTGCTCAAGCATGCATCTTCTCGAATAACACGTCCCGTTTTGAAGCTCTCTACAGCCAGAGGAAACTATTAGCAGTAGCATTTTTTGGGGTCAGTTTTTCATGACTGAGACCTAGTCATGCAAACAATGATTTATTTTCTTCTGACCAAAACATTTAAAGAGAAAATTCTTTCCCATGACTAAAGCTGGGCAGGAATTTTTCAACAGAAGGTCAAAGCAGAAATTTCAGGGAAGGGGACGATTTCATGTGATTTTGTATGTAAATTTTGTTTTCCTTTTTCAGCTGGGAAAATGCACACTTCTGGTATTTAATAATTGTCATGCCGATAAAGCTCATCATCTACCAAGAGAGGTCCTTGCCAATTCTCACTGCTAGCCAGAACCAGCTCTAGCACCAGCTGGGACTGCACTGGACAGCATTGTCTGGCTCATGCGCTAGTTTTCATCCTGAATAATCATCACGATTATTCAAAGCCAGTCAAAGCTCAGCTGTCCTGTACCAAGTATTTGAAGGTCCGGGTGTATTTACGAAAGATTGAGTATCATCACCCAGCCGAGGGCCAAGACACACCAATCCCAGGAGATCGGTTTTATCCTTGGTTTGAAAGGCAGTAAGTGATTCCTCTTCAGAGGAATCCTAGAATCATTAGGGATTGGAAGAGACCTCAAAAGATCATCCAGTTCAATCCCCCCCTGCCACAGCAGGATCACCCAGACCAAGTCACACAGGAACACGTCCATACTGTTTTCTAGAAGTTCTAAGCACCTGCAACACAGGCTTTAAGATGAAAGTACCTTCCCCACTGTAAGTCACTATAGA
>JAOXOE010027261.1:0-18906 GCA_028565055.1 Phoeniculus purpureus
CCCTGCCCTTGGGTCACCCCAATCCCCTGCAGTGCCCCAGGCTGGGGCAGAGCAGCTGGGAACTACTCTCGGAAACGAAACTGAGGCAGTGACATTTGTGTGAAACCAGGCAGAGGTTTACCCACTCTACTCTTAGTAACCTAGTTGCTTTACCTATTTTATTGCTCTCAAGCTGTAGCATTAGAAAGTCTTCCCCAATACTGGAACTAGTTCCTCCTTACCGATACTGAAGACCATTACTTTCTGTTCTATCCACTCTGGATGGTGTTGAGAAAAAGATAAATTTGATTAAAATCTGGGAAGTAGAGAATTATAGGGTTAGGCAAACCGGAAGACCCCATATGGTGACTATAACAACCAGAATGAGAGGTAACCAAGATCAGAACTTTGTAACTTGTCTCCAATTAACCACTGTTAGTAGTAGGAGTCAGCATTGTTTTATAGGATCTGGTAGAAGCTGTAACAGAGTGTAAGATTAATCAAAGGCTTAGTGATAGACTATAGGATCCAGATGTAACCTTTAGTTACTTCAATCTGATTATAATACATCGTAACATGAAAAATACACTTCTGAAAGTTAGACTACCTGCCTCCAGTTGAAGACTCTCATCCACTGAGCTTGTGCAGTGAAATTAGTACCTTTAAACTACTGTGCATTAAATCAGTACCTTGAAATTACTCTATCTTTAAATGGGGAAGAAGAAATTAATACAAATCAGCTTTAGGATAGGGACAGCAATCACCAGTAAAAACATGATAAACAATGAATATGTTAATTATGTTAAATTAGATTACATACACGAATGTATACATACATGAATGTGATGGCTTTTCAGTGGCACTTCCCGGCACTGCTTTCTCCTCAGAACTGGAATAAATGGTGAGTAATTTGGCTGTGTGTGACATTGACTTGCACACTGCCTAAACAAACCAATGAACTTGAATGTGGAGAATATCTTGAACTCCTTTTTGCTACAGCTTTCTAATGTTTTGAGACCACGACTATAAGTTTGCCAGTCTTCACTTATAGTTCTTGCACCTCCACAAATGATGTCTCAGATTTTTTTCTGGGTTTTCATCATTAATAATCTAAATGTTCTTGAATTGTTACACCCAAACTGGAAACTGTACTGCCACTAAATACAGGAGTATGGTTGCTTCACTTTTTGCAGGTAGTGTTTTTGTTTATCACTTAACAGCCAACTGTGAACATTTGCAAGTTTTTCTCAGTATAGTTAAACACATTTCTGTATAAGGTGTGAAGTGTGCTCCCTCTCTCCACTCCTGAGTGCTGTTATGCTGACCACAAGTTAGGTTAATTTTATATTTGGATTTTACCTTTTAAATCTTTGACTTTCTCTTTAGTCCTATGTTTTGGATTTGGTGAGGTAGTATCTCCTTATCTGAAACAAAGCAGGAAGTGCTTCTCCTTCTTTCACCAGGTAATAATTTTCACCATTAGAAACTCCAGAGCATTGTCATCTGCGACCCACTGCTTATCCGGTGTTGCATTCTCCATTACATGTTTTGATATAACAAAGGATTCAAGAGGAGTTGTTTAGAAAAATAATAATATGCAAACACAAAAATAAATAATCGTATTTATTGTGAAGCATTTGGATACGTAAAGGTTTGTTTGTAAGACAGAGCATTGCGGATGGCTGTAACACATTTTCAAAGGAGTAAATGTCTTACAACCATTTTATAAGCTCAAATTTGTTCATGAACACAATAAGGAAGAAAGAAACAAAAAATTCAAGAAGCTGAATATTTTACATTAAACAACAGGTAAGGTTTTTAACTTATCTTCCATGGCACTTCTCATCTGAAGGTGAGCAGCTATATGATGCGAATAATTGCATTCACCAATCTGTGATGCCACCTCATACGCATGTTATTAAGATGATAGCAAACGAACTGTTAAATTTTGTTTAAGTATTTGATACTTCACAAGCTAACGGGGATCCAAATCCATTATTTTTATTTAATCTTCTAGTTCAAATGAAATATTCAGTTGATCCTTCAGGCTGAATTTTTGCTTTGCTTAATTCACAGAACACTGATTATTACAATAAATTCTTAATAGCTGGTGTTGTTATCCACAGCACTAAAAGGTGTTAATCCACCACTAAATCCACAGCACTTCAGTCTCCTTAAGAACGGTTATAGTTCATCACCTTTTGTTAATGCCTTACCACCCACAAAAATGAATTTCAGAAACAAGACACTTTCTACACAGGGACAAATTGGGGCCGGCTTCTTGGCTGGCAGAAGAAAACTGGGGGGCAGCCATTGCCTCTGGCAGGGGAGGGAGCCATGGCTGCAGCTCCCACCGCCCTCACCTGGAACGCGAGGGGGGACCCACTGCAAAGGAAAAGGGCTGAGCTGCTAAGTCAGTCATCCCTTATAGCCTCACCTTTTGCCCACTCTGCCCAGGACAGGTCATTGGAGGATGTCTCAAAGCAAAACACACATGTTTTCTTCATGAAAGCACAGCTCTATACATCTGAAAATTTTGGCAATTTTCGAACTGTAACAGCATTGTTTTATCAGTTATGCATTGAGACACTGAAATTTTGACAAACACTCAACTCTTTTGAAATAATGATGTAAATTTTACTGTTGTTAGAGGTATTTGGATTTCATCTTCTGTTTTCAGTAGAGTGATGAGACACTACTAGCAGAGCTCTTCATTGTAGAAACATAGACTATAACCACACTACCTTACCATCCCTCATCTAGAAATGCATCTTGCTGACTTAGACTTAATGCTTTGAAGACACTCATTACTGTGACATGAAAGCCTTGATGGGTTTGTGATATATGCATATTCATGAACAAAGAAGATGTGGGCTAAAATAGCAGCATGACATAATGAAATATAACTGGATATTCTTTCTCTAGTGTCTCTAAAATGCAGAAGTACTTCTTTTGTTCACTTTTTGTTCTAAAATGACAAGCAATTACATACCACTCCAGGCTTGTCTGTAAATCCCACTCATGAACAGTAATATTTTTTAAAAGCCATAATTAATATGACATTTTCTTCATCAGAAGGGGCATTTTAGTGTGAATTCTAGGTGCAAGAAACAAGATCTGAATTAATCAAACATTTTTATCCCTTGCTGATAAAACATTTAAAGAGTTCAAAGGGCTGTGATCAGTGACACAGAGTCAAGCTGGAAGGCTGTGGCCAGTGGTATTCCCCAAGGATCAGTACTGGGACCAGTTCATTGTCTTCATCAATGACGTGGATGAAGGCACAAAGTGCACACTCAGCAAGTTTGCTGATGACACAAAACTGGGATGAGTGGCTGACACAGCAGAAGGCTGGATGGCAATCCAAGGAGATCTGGAGAGGCTAGAGAGCTAGGTGAAGCAGAACCTCATTAAGTTCAATAAGGACAAGTATAGGGTCCCCTATTTGGGCACAAACAACACCAACTGCCAGTACAGACTAGACACCATCCTGTTGGAAAACAGCTCCATGGAGAAAAACCTTGGAGTCATTGTGGGTAGTAAGTTATCCATGGCACAGCAATGTGCCCTTGTGGCCAAGAGGGCCACAAGATGTCCTAGTGGTATTCTAGTGTACGTACATCAAGAAAAATGTGTCCAGTAGGTTAAAGGGATGTTCTCTTCCCCCTCTACTCCACCCTAGTGAGACACACCTGGAATACTGTATCCAGTCTCGGGCTCTCTGATTTAAGGGAGAGAGGGACCTACTGGAGAGAGTCCAAGAGATTGCTATGAGCATAATTAAGAGACTTGAGTATCTCTCCTATGAAGAAAGGCTAAGACAACAGGGGCTGTTTAGTCTCATGAAGAGAAGGCTGAGAGGGGATCTTACTCCATTTGGAACTAGAAATATTTGGATATACTTGTGTTAAGTTTCCCTGAGAAAAGCCCTTTCAAGACTGTTGCAGTCAGTTCTGTGCTTGGTTGTCTTCTGTGTATTGAGCAGGAGGAGCAGAGAACTCTCCCAGTGGTGAGAAGCCCAACCAAAACATGGTCTTGCTCTAAGGATCAGTCATTGGCAATTTTGACGGCTTCAGTGGGATTCCTTGTTTGAGAGAGTTTCACCCTTGCAAATGAGGTTCTTGCCATGGAGATCCCGAGGTTGTCCTCACAAAGTGCAGCTGGGTGGGTAAGAGGCAGTAATTTTGGTTTTTTGTTGCACGTCCAAATTCAGAAGTGCAACAACTCATGGAGGTAGATGCCAAATCCCAGTGGAACAACTGAAAGAATATTTGTCAGCGTTTCTCTCTTCACCTCTTTTCCAAAAACCCACAACAACCTGCAGCTTCATTATTATTCTGTTGTAACTTCCGACATGGTGAGATTAAGCAATTATCTCATTTACAGGTGTCAGTTCCTGTCTGTCAGCATGAGGAGACCAACTGTGGCTGAATGTGAGAGCAAGTTACTGGGGGCTGCATGAGAGGTACTGATGAGTTCCTTTAAGCTACAGGAGTACTTTAGGTTTTCTCTCTTTAGGTCTTTTTTTTTTTTTATTAATTTCTGCATTATTAAGATATGGACTTGTCAGACAGACATGCCAGGCAGCCTTGCCAGGTTTTCAGGGGACATCCTGAGTCATCTGCCTAAAACAGGGCTGGCTCTGGATCACATGGAATGACAATTATATATCACATATTTTTAATGGTCAAAATGTTTTAATAAACATTCTCCATCCTAAAACACTGGATTTTAATATAGGCTTTAGCCTTGAGCCGTGTAACTATGCAGCTGTGAATTTTAGAAAGCAACAATCTCCACACCATTAGATGTTATGACTGATAGTGCCAGAAACCGTAAGTACTTCCTCACACTAAAGAAGTATCTGAGAACCGCTAACAGAAGCGCGGCTTTACTTGGGAGATTTTCACAGCTCAAAGTTAAAGCAAGTTTCTAAATTTATGAGAACGAGCACAGCCTGTCTCTTAGTGGATTGCAAATAGCTGCTTATTTAAGCCACACTGAATGGGATGAGGGATGGAAAGGGACTCTAGTGACAGAACAAGTGGTATGGTTTCAAGTTAGAAGAAGAGAGATTTAGGTTAGATCTTAGAAGGAAATTCCTCCCTGTGAGGGTGGTGACATATTGGAACAAGTTGCCCAACAAATGAGGTTGTGGATGTCCATCCTTGGAAGTATTCAATGCCAGGTTAGGCAGGTGTCCAGGCAACCTGGTCAGGTGAGAGGTATCCCTGCCCACAGCAGGGGGGTTGGAACTCGATGATGTCTGAGATGTGGGTGTCAAGAGTCAGGGTTGTTGGACTAGGTGTTCTCTACCATCCAACCTCTCACACTCTGTGATATATAATCCTATTACATGTAATATATAATCCTATTACATGAAATAAAATGGCTGTAAAAAAACCACAATTCTAGTTTTCTTAGCTTTGCCTGTAAGCATAGAATCACTTTCTGCCAACACTGAGCAGACAGAAAACAGATTTCTATTTGCCTCTGGAAAATGGGCCAACTGCTATGCAGAAGACAGAATGAGAGTGATATGTTCTTCTGCCTGAATCTGCATAAGGCTTGAAAAAGCTCTTTCATAATAAAACCAACAGCCTATCAGGTTCTTCTCCCCCTCTACTCTGCCCTGGTGAGACCACATCTAGAGTATTGCCTACAGTTCTGAGCCCTTCAGTTAAAGAGGGAGGACACGAAGCTGCTGGAGGGAGTCCAGAGTAGAGCAACAAGGATGATGAAGGAAGTGGAACACCTCCCTTATGAGGAGAGGCTGAAGGAGCTGGGTCTCTGTAGCTTGGAGAGGAGGAGACTGAGGGGTGACCTCATTAATGTCTATAAATACGTGAAGGGTGGGTGTCAGAGGGATGGAGCCAGGCTCTTCTCAGTGTCACCTACTGATAGGACAAGGGGCAATGGGTGTAAGCCAGAACATCGGAGGTTCCATACAAATGTGAGAAGGAGCTTCTTCACAGTGAGAGTGATGGAGCACTGGAAGGGGCTATCCAGGGGTGTTGTGGAGTCTCCTTCTCTGGAAATGTTTTAAACTCACCTGGATATGTTTCTGTGCAACTTGGTCTAGGTGATCCTGCTGTGTCAGGGGGATTGGAGTAGATGATCTTTCGAGGTCCCTTCCAATCCCTGACGCTCTGTGATTCTGTGATAATTTCGTAGTATTTCTAGAAACATTATAGTGATCCTATTACAATGTGTCGTATTCTCAACAATTATTTAATACATACGGACTACTGGGTCAGTATGACAAATGCTTCTGTACACAGGTGGCTAAATATTACTAAGAAATGAGAAAAAATTGTTGATTCTGTACAAGTACAAGTGCAGCTTTTAGCAAGGCTTATATGTTCCTTATCAGAGTAATCTGATCTTACAATGCACCTGATATAATTGATTCAGCTTACTGAATCAATTCATCTGAACTAAGAGTAGCTAACAGCACTGTGAATGCCATTTAAATAATTGAAAAAATTGCACAACATAAACAAACACACTCATCAATCCTTTTGAAATGGAATCAAAACAAACATATTTACTAGGTACCAGATCTACTGACTGCATTTCCAGAATCCCACAACTGGTGAATGAATAGGCAGTTATTATTACATAATCACAGAATCACAGAATCATCATGGCTGTAAAGGACCTCCAAGGTCATCGAGCCCAACCTTTATCCTGTTATCTAACTGCTAGACCATATCCCTAAGCGTCTCATCCACTCGTTCCTTAAACACCTCCAGGGACGGTGACACCACCACCTCCCTGGGCAAAATAAATTATGAAAGTGAGAGGAAGTGTTCCACAAGATCATTCACAGATGTTGAATATTTACATAACAATAGACAGGAAAAACCTGTCTATTCTTAGCAAAACATTCTGAAATCTACAGACAGAAGACACAAGAAAGTCTCATCAATAGGGCTCTGGTTTTTCATTGGAGAAGTTATCACAGTAAATCTTCATGATAACATGCTTTTACAAAGTTTGACTCTTGACACTGTGTTCTCTTATTGAAGACAATTTGCTAACATGGCCACAGTCACAGGACACTGAAGAAGTAAAGTTGTCCAGTAACAGTGATGTTCACTCTACGGACAGGTGTGCTATGTTCTTTTATCACCTTTTCTAAGATTCTTCCTCCTTTACTCCATCAATGCACTGAGACAGAGTAGCTCAGCTTGTGACTAGGTATGAGCAAAGGTTTTTCTGCTTATGTCAGGAATAAAAATGTCTCAGAAGGGAAAAACCTTTTGTGTTGGAGACCAAGAAGTTAAACAACCTCTTCTAGAGCTTGTGACTGACACCTTTCCTCTCTCTATATGTTAGAAAAGGAGAAGCAGAAACAGACACACAGAAGGTGATGTCTTTATTTTAGATGTACAGTATCTGAGACACACAATGTCAAAATAAATTTTCCTTTTACAAAGATATTGATGCAAAAGACAGGATAAAATATCAGGCCATCATAAATGGTAAAGGAAGTTTTATGTGCAAATATGACTGTTGAATGGTAATTCTTTGCTATTATGATTCAATTACAGTAATTTTTCTTGTCTTTCTAAGTTGATGAAATTGTCTGTTGATTCTATGTGAAGTTACTTGTACTAGAGTTTATTCACTATCAGTATTCTTCAGTGTTGCTACCCTAATTTTGGAGACATTCATTATGTGGATACACATTTTGTACTTGTTTTCCAGTAAACTATTTCAGAAGTGAGGGTGGGTGTTACCATGTTGAGTCCGAAACCATGAACACTGACGTTTAGGGAGGTTTTGAAACAGAACAAAGACTACTTTTGCCACTGGATCACTAATGTTGAAAAGCAGAACACATTTCCATGCTTCAAAAGTCTGAGCAAAAGTGAAAAAAGAAGAAAAAGCAGCATCTACACCACGCTACTAAAACCTGAACTGGAATATATCATACCTGCTAAAAGGCTGACTGTGACAGCCTTTTCTCCAGTGCGAGTCCTCTTCCTCCTCTAGATAATGTAACCCTTCTAATTTGTTTAAGTACAGTTAATTAAGCACAATAGTGGTTCTGGAGACCTTGAGAGGAGATACGTGTATGTGAATTTATGTCCTGACAGATACTTCTGAACGTGAATCACACTGCATATAACAATATAGACAAAGTGTGTGGAGCTTTGACAAAGTCTATATACAGAAGGAGCAGGATTTAGGTTGCAGTAGCAGGTGTTAGCATATTTCAGAAGTCTCAAAACAGCTGGAAGATGTTCTGAAGAACACATGCAGAAAAGCACTTGCAGTGGTATGACAAAAGTAAAGGGAAGAAAATTCAGGGAAAGTAAAATACAGACAGTGTCTCATATTTGCCCTTAAACATTTTGAAAAGGCCTCCTGAAATAATGAATGACAGTAGTAACTCTCCTTGTTTGGAAAATAAGTTAAAAATAATCTTGCTAAATTAGATACACAAAAAATTTGACATCAGCTAGTCACACAATTGAACTAACACTGCAAACTTCTTCATCTAAAGTGTTTTGCATACAGTTGGTTTTGTTCATACATTTGTACCAGCAACAAATTAAGCAAATCATTATGACACAGTAAAGTGTCATAAAGTCCTGAAATAGAATCATAGAGTGTTTTAGGCTGGAAGGGACCTTGAAGATCGTCTATTTCCAACTGTCCTGCCATAGGACAAAGATACCTTTCTCCCACTAGACCAGGTTGCTCAATGCCTAATCCATTGTGGCCTTGAACACTTCTAGTGATGGGGCATCCACAACCTCCTTGGGCAACCCGTCCCAATGCTTCACCACCCTCATGGCAAAGAACTTCTTCCTAATATCCAATCTAAATCCACCCTCTTTCCGTTTCAAGCCCTTTTGAAAGGTCCATCTCCTGTGTTTCCAAACAGTCAGAAGAATCTTGTATAACTCATCAGCACATAAGCAGAAAAGTTGTGGAATGAAGAAATCAGACAAAGCTTATCCAACATGGAAAGTACACTAGTTTTCAGATGGCAACCCTCAGTCTTAAGTTTCACGCAACAAATACTTATCCATCCATCTGTACAAGCTGCGGCAGGGTGTTTAAGAACAGACAACAGAAACCTGTTTTTCTTGCTCCAGTGATGCAGAACTCTCTGCCTTGAGTCTGTTTCAAAGTGACACTACTCACAAGCCATAATAAGGTAGAAGAAAATGCATCCAAGATGAAATTTGTGCAAAGTATTGTCCTCTCCTCCTCAGAAGAGAGACACAAGTGACTCAGATGCATACAGCCCCAACAGAGTGGACAACAATGAGATAAGTCTTGAAGTCTATGCACAAACATTTAAATTCCTGTAGTATATTAGCTGGGTTAACAATAGCTAGGTACATAATCAGTATAACAAGCTGTATGATATACCTTACTTAATATGGAGAAGGTGAGAGAGAGAGAGACAGAGAAAGAGACAGACAGATGGGGAAAGAGATTATTGGATGGCTTTCTGCACTGGTCCTGCACTTGACCCAGGGTTCAAGGATGTATCCGTCTGTCTTCAGAAAAACCTCTCTAATGCCATCCTTGCTGCTTCTCAATTTACACACACTTTGCTAGGTACCCTCCCTGAGGTAGATCTAAGTATATAGCATCATATATATGGGGAGGAATAAGGTTCTTCATGTGATGATGCAATTATCACGTTCTCTTCGTTAGTATGTGCCTGGTGTCACCCCTTATATGCATTTTGTTGGTAATGAGGCAAAAGGTCATTTTCTGATCAATGGTCTGTTATGTGGAGATAAGGCTGAGGCAGGACCACTCTGCCTTTGCACAGCATCCTCTCCCACCCACACCCTGTCCCAACGGTTCAGTTGCCTAGGTAACTGCTGTAACTCACTGCTGTTTGAGGCATATGTTGCCTTCTTGGTGCCAGCAGTTCTCCAGTTTCTCTCCAGTGAAAGAAGCTGGGGGAAAAAAGAGCTGGGTGGAGTCCCTCAGCTGAGGTTTGCCTTTAAACTCTTTATTTACTTTCTGTTAATAAAATTTATTTTCTTTCTTTACTATAACATTTGCTCCTGGTTTTAATGCGTGCTTCATTGACCCTGAGAAATCCAAACCGAAACAAAATACTCTAAACTAGGAAAAAAAAAATGGCACCCAACCAAGTCATAATTGGTGATTAATTTTCAAAATCGATAATTACTTTGAAACTTGAATTTTTCAGCATCTTTGCTTGAGTTACTAGTGCAAAATGTTTTCTATACCTGACATCCTGGTGTATGTGATAAAAAACTATTCCTCTGCCATACTAACCTGCATTTGGCCAAACATTAGTTTTGTCATCTCCTACAATCTGTTTGCTCTTAGTACTGTTCTCTAGGTTTGGACAAGGGTCTAAGAGCAGTGCTGCTTCAGCTTGCCAAATACCTCTAATATCCTCAGGAGCCTTTCAGGCTTTGGAGATGCCTAGAGAGCTTTCAGATAAGGTGGCTAATATTACATACAGTTTTTTTACTCTTAATCACACAAGATTGAGGGAACACAGGAGTGCATATGATCCTAGTATGTTGCTGCTGTTACTGAAGATACTGCTTCTACTGTTCAACATATTCCAGGTGTGATTTCACCATTACAAATCAGTATGAATGTAAGGCTATCACCACATGCGCTGCAAAAACTCATCTACCCACATGACCACTGGCTACAAACAACTCAGCTACAACCCCTTCACCAATACCCACTCAGGTGTCTACATTCAGAAGGGGAAAAAAAGGATCGGCTAAAAACAATGTGCCCCAGGGACACAGAAAGCGATGCAGAATGTGCCTCTCAGGAGGATCCAAGCACTAAGGAAGATGGTATTTATTCTTCTGTGGCAAGATATAGTTGCTCAGTCTCAGAATTATAAATTCCTGCAGAATATAAGAATGACCTATTGGTGTGAAAAAGGAGAGTCCTTCATTACCTAGTTGTTTAGGTGCTGGGATCAGGGAGCTGAGACCTAAGTCAGATACAACAGCTGGGAAGCCTCTCTTAGTAACCTGGTATTGGCAGAGATCTTAACCATGAACTTGATTGTGTCAACCTCTGGAGGAGACTTGTGACTGCTACCAGAAACCATCACCTTTACAAGGATGATCTTGTGGTTCAGTCCTGCAAGTGGACCACATTGCAGAAGGGTATCCAATACCTAAGACAGCTCTCTGTAATTGAGTTAATATATGAAATTGGTCCCAGAATATGAACCCAGACTGTAACTCAGCCTGTAATGTGAAAATTTGTTCAGAGAGCCCCATCACAGAACATTCATACCTGTCAACCTTCACATGGTCTACCACTGCAGGCCAAAGCCCATGAACCATGGATGTGATCACACCGGTGCCAAGTTATGATGACTGTGTCAGCAAACACGTTACTGCTTTAGTGGAGAAAGCAGAAAATATGTTGAGAGACTGGACCACATGGATGCCCCAATTAACTCCTCTCCTTCCTGGACCCGTGTATCAGCTGTTAAGACAAAACCTTCGCCCACAAGGAGGCCCAGAACAAATGGAACATGTCCCATTGTGAGATACGGCAGTTTCTGCTTGGCCACAGAGAAAACATGAGGAAGCGGGACAAGCAAATAACTTCCATACTGTGGTCCAGAGTGTGTGTCACATTCTGATCCATCAGAGGAGAGTAACTTGGGTTCATGAATTCACTTGGGGTCAAATTAAGGAGACTTTCACCGCAGAGCCACGTAAAAGTCAGCATTTACTAAAATGATCAGATTCAAAACTCAGAAAGCACACAAATCAGTAAAATTACCCAACACCAAACTCAGACAGCACTGAAGTTACTAGATGCCTAGTTCAGAGAGTAGAGGAGAGAAAAAGGGGAAAGAGAGAGAAGACAGATAAGGGGTTAGATCACCACTGTGGGCCAGCATGGTGTCTGCCAGGCTCCAACCTCCACCTCCTTACTGCTTCTCAGCTCCATAGGTCTCTGAGAAACTCCTTGGTTTCTCTGGCCAGCTTCTCAGGTGTTTGCTCAGCATAGACAGCTTCACGGATGGGGGAGGGATGTGGTGGTGGTGGTGGTGATAGGTGGTCAGTCCCTCTTTGCTTCCTCAGCTTCACAGATTTTTCAGTGTCTCCAGCAGTCCTTTAGTTAGTCTCTTGTCCTGGTGCAGGCTGGTCACCCAGGACCATTCAAATCCTGCATTTTAATCCCTGCTGCCAGGGATGTTCTTCTTCACCCCCGCCAAACAGTACAGGGGACGTGTTTCCTTAGAGCCTTAGACAAACATCAGCCAGTCAGTTCTTCAAAAATGAAAACTCTTCATGCTCTCATTAAGTGATCCGAGGCTGCTTGTTGCCCTACCACTGCAGAGTACTTGCCTCTCTCATCAAGTGCAGGGCCTCCGTTGTTACCCTGCTCACAGATTTTCTTCTATTTGCTTGCACTCATTTGAGCCATCTCGATCTTTGTTAATCAAAGTCCGACAGTATGTGAGTTGTGAGATTGACCTACCTGAAGAGGGGTGCACCAGTAAGGTATGAACCGTCTTACAGCAGCAACCCCATTGCTACTCAACGTTAAAGGGGCCCTACCTGCAGCCGGGGGTAGAGAAGGACAACAGGATGTAATGGGCAGTGTGGATTCACTGGCGCGTGAGAGCCATTGCAATACAAAACTTCGGCAGATATGCACGTGTAGTGCACCCTAAACCAGAACAGTACGTGCTAATTTACCAAGGATGGAGACAACTGTAAATTCTAATTAACATTTATCAGTGGTGCTACAGAGTCTCCAATATTGTCCAAGGATCACATTGCTAACTGACCTGTAAAGGTCATCTAGTTCACCTCCCTGCAGAAGGGACATCTTCAACTAGATTACATTGCTCAGAGCCAAATCCAACCCGATCTTGAATGTCCCAGGAGATGCAGCCTCCACCACCTCACCAGGCACCCTATTTCAGTGTTTCACTGCCCTCATTGTAAAAAACCTCTTCCTTATATGTAGTCTAAATCTCCCCTCTTTTAGCTTGAAATTATTATCCCATGTGCTGTCACAACAGACTTTACTGAAAAGACTGTCCCCATCTTTCCTGTAGATTTGCTTTAAGTACTGAAAGGCTGCAAAATGGTCACCTCAGAGCTGCCTTTCCTCCAAACTGAACAGTCCCAACTTGTGCAGTCTGTCCTCACAGCAGATTTGTTCCATCTCTCTGGTCATTTTTGGGTCCGTCCTCCGGATACATTTTAAAAAGTTAATGTCCTTCCTGTGTAGAGGACATCAGAGCTGGACGCAGTACTCCAGGTTGGGTGTCATCAGAGAAGAGTGAAAGGGAGAAAAATCATGGCTGGTTAAGAGAGAAATCAAAAGCTGTGCATGCAAGCAAAGCAAAACAAGGAATTAATTCATGACTGCCCACTGGCAGGCAGCCATTCAGTCATCTCCAGGAGAGCAGAATTCCATCACGCATGATGGTTACTTGGGAAGACGAACATCATCACTGAACTCATTTCCTCATCTTCCCTAAGATTGCTACTCACTGATGGAATGGTGTCGGAGGCAAAAAAAGCCTCGACACTGTAAGCATTGCTCAGTTTCGTCATTCCAATAACGTAAGTACCTCTGCATTATCAACACTGTTTTCAGCATGAATCAAAAATGTAGCCTCAAGCGAACTGCTCTGAACACATTTACCCCAGCCAAGACCCAAACAAGGATTTGTTTACAGTCTGTGGTTGGCTGATTCTGCCCAACAACCAATGCTGACTGCTTGCTCACTCCCAACCCCACACCGAGCAAGAAAGGAGAGAAAACAAGTAAACTTGCAAGTCAAGATAAGGACATTTTAATAGGAGAAGAAAAGAAGAAAAAAAAAAAGCAATGCAAAGGAAATAACAGATCACCTCTCACAAAAAGACAAACGTCCATCCACTCTCTTAGCAACAGCTACCTTGGAAACCAAAACCTCCCCTCCTTCCTCTATCCCAGGTTATAATGGTGAACATAACATAGAATCATAGAATCTTAGAATCATTATGACTGGAAAGGATCTCCAGGATCATCAAATCAAGCCCTCATCCCAATAGATGGCCTTAAGTGCTAGATCTACTCATTTTTTAAACACCTCCAGGGATAGTGACTCTACCACCTCCATGGGCAGCCTGTTCCAGTGCCCAACCACTCTCTCAGTAAAGTACTTCTTCTTAAGATCCAATCTAAACCTCCCCTGATGCAACTTCAGGCCATTTCCCCTTTTCCTATCATTAGCAATCTGGGAGATGAGATCAGTACCAGCCTCACTGCAATCTCCTTGTAGGTAGTTGTAGAGAGAAATGAGGTCTCCTCTCAGCTTCCTCTGATCTACACTAAATTACCCCAGTTCCCTCAGCTGCTCTTCGTAAGACCTGTTTTCCAAACCTCTCACCAGCCTTGTTGCTTTTCTCTGGACCCACTCCAGTACCTCAATATCCTTCTTATACTGTGGTACCCAAAACTGGACACAATGCTCAGGTTGCAGTCTCACGAGTACAGAGTCCAGGGGCACTATCACCGCCCTACTCCTACTAGTCACACCATTCCTGATAGAGGCCAGGATGCCACTGGCCTTCTTGGCCACCTGGGCACACTGCTGGCTCCTGTTCAGCCAGCTCTCAACCATCAGGCAGCTCTCTAGCCACTCTTCCAAGCCTGTAACACTGGCTGGGGGTTGTTGTGACTGAAGAGTATGACCCGGCAGTTGCCTTTGTTAAACCTTATCCCATTGGCCTCAGCCCATCGCTCCAATCTGTCCAAATCCCTTTGCAGATCCACCCTGTCCTCAAGCAGATCGACACTCCCACTTAATTTACTGCAAATTTACTGCAAATTTGATCCCCTAATCCAGGTAATTAATAAAGATGTTAAACAAGACCGGTCCCAAAACTGAGCCCTGAAGGACACCACCTGTGACCAGTTGCCTACTGTATTTAACCTCATTCACCACAACCCTCTGAGCTTGGCCATCCAGTCAGTTTTTAACCCAGCAAAGAGTCTACCTGTCCAAGTTGTGAACTGCCAGCAGTGTCAAATGCCTTCCTGAATTCCAGGTAGACGACATCCACCACTTTTCTTTCATCCACTATGTGGGTCATCTGATCATAGAAGGAGATCAGGTTGGTTAAACAGGACTTGCCCTTCATGCATCCATGTTGGCTGTACCTGGTCTTCTTGCTGTCCAGCACTTGCAACGTGATCACCCCCAAGCTGAACTGTTCCATAATGTTCCTCAGCACTAAGGTCAGGCTGACAGTCCTATAGATCCCTGGATCCTCCCTTCTGTGCTTCTTGTAGATGGGCGTCACATTGGCAAGTTTCCAGTCATCCAGGACATTAACCAGGACTGCTGATAAAGGATGGACAGAGGCTTGGAAAGTTCCTCTGCCAGCTCCCTCAGCATTCTCACGTGGACCTCATCGGGCCCTGTAGACTTATGGGTGTCCAGTTGGCTTAGTAGCTCGTATACTACTATTTCCTGGATTATGAGGGGACTACACCGATCTCCAACCCTATTTTCCAGCTCAGAGAACTGAATACCATTAGCATAACTGGTCTGACTACTAAAGACTGAGGCAAAGAAGGCATTAAGTACCTCAGCCTTGAAAACAATGCTCCCTCTGCATTCCAATAACCATGTGACCTTTTGGATTAGGTCTCCAAGTTATCACAGTCCTCCTAAATCATGTCCCTAAGCACTACATCTACACGCCTTTTAAAAACCTCCACAGAAGGTGAATCCATCACTGCCCTGGTCAGCCTATTCCAGTGTTTGATAACCCTTTCAGTGATGAAACTGTTCCTAATATCCAGCCTAAGCCTCCTCATTGCAACCATTTCCTCTGGCTCTATTGCTTGTCATCAGGGAGAAGAGGCTGTTCCCTCCTTGCTCCAGCTTTCTCTCAGGTAGAGAAATAAAGTCTCCCCTCAGCACTCTTTTCTCTAGGCAAAACAACCCCAGTCCCCCCAACCACTCCTTCAGGAGCCTCATTGCCCTTCTTTATGCTTCAGGCTTTGAATGTCCTTCTTGTAGTA
Organism: Phoeniculus purpureus; assembly: GCA_028565055.1. Classification (NCBI taxonomy): domain Eukaryota; kingdom Metazoa; phylum Chordata; class Aves; order Bucerotiformes; family Phoeniculidae; genus Phoeniculus; species Phoeniculus purpureus. Next base: position 16,021 of record JAOXOE010027261.1, read on the forward strand.
TGGGGTCCAGAACTGAATATAATATTCAAGGTATGGCCTCAGTAGTGCTGAGTACAGAGGATAATCACCTCCCTGCTGGCCACACTATTTCCAGTATTTTCCAGGATGCCATTGTCCTTCTTGGCCAACTGGACATAGTGCTGCCTTATATTCAGGTGAAAGTAAATCAATACTCCCAGGTCCTTTTCTGACATGCAGTTTCCTATCCACACATCCCCAAGTCTGTAGCCTACTATGTGGTTGTTATGACCAAAGTGTAGGTCCTGGTATTTGACAGCTGAACCTCATTCAACTAACTAATGTTGGCCCAGCATGTCTAGATCCAGCCTGTCCAGATCCTTCTGTACAGCCTCCCTATGAACCAGCCTATCAACATAACTGTCTAGCTTGGAGTCATCTGCAAACCTGGTGAGGGTGCACTCAATCCCTCATCCAGATCCTTAATAAAGATATTAAACAGAACAGACCTCAATACAAAGCCCTGGGGAACACCACTTTTGACCAGATGCCAGCTAGATTGAACTCCACTCAACACTACTCTTTGGACCCAGCCATCCAGATTTCTATCCAACGTAGTGTGTACTTATCCAACCCTATGTCCTTTCTCAGCATCTTGCCCCCTCCTAGTCTACTCTCTGGGGCAGAAGGAAACAAGAAGTGTACAATTCTACAAAAATTCTACAATTCTACAAATCCTACAATACCTTGGTGGCATGCCGGCCCTTCTCTATGATGGCCAAAATATTGATGTGTTATCAACACTGTTTTAGTCACAAGCACAACACTGTGTGAACTTATGTGAAGAACATTAACTCCTTCACATCCAGATCCAGTAACCAGTGACATTTGTAGTCTCTTCTAGGCTATAAGTCACAAAGTGTAGTGCTAAGTCAAGAGCCCACATGATGTAGAGGATAGTTGGAAAGCAGACTAACTAGAAACAAAGAAAAAACTGGCTGTGAAGTACCCCGTGAGTTTGGACTCCTGGTAAAACTGGCAGAAAATAACATCCTTGTTAATTAACGTGAATGGATCAAAAATCAAAAGTAAAAACAAGCCATTAACTGCTGTAGCCAGATGCTTGTAGTTTGTATCCAACCCCAACTGCCAAAGGTACACTAAAGCTAAGTTTTACAAAGTCTTTCTTTGCAAGAGCTAAATCCTCGTAGCTCCATGAATATTTTGCCACAGAGGAATACTGCATTACACATCTCTCTCTTTCTGCTTGATCCATAGGATATGCCACAAAACTGGGAGTTGCATTCTCCCCAGTAAATTCAGCACTAACTAAGGAACAGTTCAAAATTCTTTCAAGTCTGAAATGTCTGGATCAATAGTGCTGGGATCAATACCATGTGCAACAGAGGCACTATATTGAATATTCAAATATTTTATAAAAAAGAAAAAAAAGGAAGAAATTTACAGAGACAGCTTTCGTTATTCATCATGAACACAGCCTTCAGAATTTAGATTCCTGTCTGCCACCCACTAATTCCGATGTTTTATTGTGCTACTGTTCAGAGCCAGTCTATACTTCTACCAGTCAGTTTATTGAGAAACACAGCACATAATGTGACTTATAATAATTTAGGAAACATTACGATCAGTCAATTGCCCATGTAAGAAGGTTTGAAATGCAATTTAGAGCTGAAAAATACATGATTGTTAGAGAAAAATTAAGAAGATGTATAAATGTGTTATCTCTTTCTTTAACAGAACTTATGAAAATACTTCTTGCAGAAATTTCAAGTAAGTGGTCTGAATGGTACCCACAGAAAATAGAATTTTTCTCTTAATATAGAGTTGCCAAGCTTTCACAGAGATAATTCATGCAATATGAACACCATAATCAACAACAGAGGACCACTACAAAACTGGTTTGTTACAGTAATCAACAGCAAAACAAGATCAGACACTGTAATGAATAAAAAAAATATATATTTGCAATGCTTCATTATTGATAATCCACCAGGTAACTGATTGCATTCCGATCATAAAAGAAGAGCTCTTCTTCTTTCCTAAAAATATTAGCTAGCTATGCAAGAATGTTCAGCCAGATCTGTGCCTGGTTGTGTTTACTCTGTGCTTGACAACATAGGTCTGGTCTCTGACACAACTGCTTCACTTCATCAACAATAACAAGCAAGAAGTTATTTAACTGTAGGAATATTGTGATAGTGTGACTTCACCTTCGTCCTACAGCACTACCGGGATTACTTCATAAATACACCAATAAAGTCTTATGTGGCTCTACAAATACAAGGCATAGCAAAAATATACAGTGTATGCTATATATATGTATAGATACACACAGAGAACAGTACATATACATGTATGTATGATATGGAATAATTGAAAACTATTATTTATAAATATGTATTTATATTTAATTTATTTTATTTATGTATTAAATAATGTAAATATTATTTATAAAATATTTTATTTTATTTTTTATTATTTTCTAAGGTTCTGTTTTTAAAATGATAGAATGCTACATATTCATAAAAATACATAAACTACAATGCGGTTATGAGGTAACTTTTAAAAATTCGTATCTAGGGAAATAAATTAAAAAACCATAGAAAAACACTAAAAAATGAACCAATATTTGGGCAGATTAATCATTCCAGTTATACTGCTAAAATTATTCTCTAGTTTAACTAAAAATGTACTATAGTTTCAGATACCTCAGACTTTTTTTTATTCATAGAATCATAGAATCATATCGGATTGGAAGTGACCTCAAAAGATCATCTGGTCCAATCCACCTGCAACAGCAGGATCACCTAGACCAAGTCACACAGGAACTCATCCAGGTGGGTCTTGAACATCTCCAGTGAAGGAGACTCCACAACCACCCTGGGCAGCCTGTTCCAGTGCTCCGTC
>JAOXOE010027262.1:0-18905 GCA_028565055.1 Phoeniculus purpureus
CCTTGGCCTGCTCAGGCACGCTCCCCAAACTCGGCCTGCGCAGGGACACCCCCCAAACTCGGCCTGCGTGGCACACTCCCCAAACTCGGCCTGCACTGGACGCTCATCGAACTCGGCCTGCACTGGACGCTCCCCAAACTCGGCCTGCACTGGACGCTCACCGAACTCGGCCTGCACTGGACGCTCACCGAACTCGGCCTGCACTGGACGCTCCTCAAACTCGGCCTGCACTGGACGCTCACCAAACTCGGCCTGCACTGGATGCTCACCAAACTCGGCCTGCACTGGACGCTCCCCGAACTCAGCCTGCACTGGACGCTCCTCAAACTCGGTCTGCACAGGGACACTCCCCGACCTTGGCCTGCTCAGGCACGCTCCCCAAACTCGGCCTGCACTGGACGCTCCCCGAACTCAGCCTGCACTGGACGCTCCCCAACCTTGGCCTGCACAGGGATACTCCCCTACCTCGGCCTGCACAGCCCTCACCAGGAAAGTTTTGATGATGGTTTCGCACCTGCCCAGAGTTTTCTTGACCTCTTACAAACAAATGATCCTATATTCCATTAGGATCGCAGTTTATTTGCCTGCTTGGCAACAACCTGTGTTCAGTTTTGGGCACCTCAATACAAGAAGGATATTGAGATGCTGAGAAGGGCAATGAAGCTAGTGAAGGGCCTGGAGAACAGGTCTGGTGGGGAGCAGCTGAAGGAGCCCTGGTTGTTTAGTCTGGAGACAGGGAAGTTGAGGGGAGATCTCATTGCTCTTTACAGCTACCTGAGAGGAGAGGAGAGTGGAGAGAAGTGGGGGTCAGTCTCTTTGCCCAAATCACCAGTCGTAGAACAAGAGGAAACGGCCTCAAGTTGTGCCAGAGGAGGGTTAGATTAGACATCAGGAAAAATTTCTTCTCTGACAGAGCAGTCAAGGGTTGGAACAGGCTGCCCAAGGAGGGGGTACAGTCATCACTGGAGGGGTTCAAAAACAAGTAGATGTGGTCCTGGGGTACCTGATTTAGTGGTCAGGGTTGGGTTGGGTGGATTGTTGGACTTGGTGGCCACGAAGGTCTCTTTCAACCTTAATGATTCTGTGATTCTGTGTCACTGCAAACCACTGTATTGCTGTCTAAGCAGGCAGGGAGGCTTGTGGCTCTGCCAGCTCACCAACCTTGCAGAGAGGTCTGCATTTGGGTCTACCTTAAAGCAGTTTTCTATCCCTCCTGAGGGTTCTTCTACACCCAAACTGGTTTTCCACAAGTGCTCTGGGGCTTGGCACATCTGGTAAGGTAGCAGTTAGATCAGTTAGAGGTGAAGGGACCAAAGTGTAGGACAGAAGGAAAAAAATAAAGGAATATGACTGCAGAGCAGAGAGGGTGAGAATAAGCTGACTGTGCTGCTGTTAACATGGAAGCAAAGGCTGAGAGATGTTTTTGAATAGGTGACAGAGGTGCCACAGGATCTAAACACAGACACAATAAATAAATAAAAGTGCAAGGCTCACATCAGTAATTAAAACATTTTTTTAAAGGGTCTGTTTGGAAGTCATTGGTATATTAACATTTAGTGCCTTTCCCAATAAATACAGGCATTCTAGACGTGGTTTCACTTTGAAAAGCTCTCCTAGGGCTAGTCTCCTGCTGTTGTGACTTCCCTGTAACTATGATCACATTTGCAGATCAAAGGGAAGCCTGTATGGTTTGCCTCGACCCAGATGTAAGACCCTGCACTTGTTGAACCTCATGCAGTTGGCACAGGCCCAGTTCTCTGGCCTGTCCAGTTCCCTTCCCTCTAGCCTGTCAACCACCCTACACAGCTTGGTGTTACCAGCAAAACTGCTGAGACAGGCACTCAGCACCACTGTCCATGTCACCAACAAACATGTCGGGGGCATCCTCCTAACATCTTAGTTCCTGAAAAGTCTAACTAGGAATATCAGCTGCTGGCTGTTCAACTTTACTGTTGTGTACACTGACCTCTTCATGGAAAAGGCCAAGAAACAGCCTTTACCAGACACATATGGATACCAAGCTCCCATTCCAAATGGCCAACAGATAAATTCCTACAGCCTGACTGCATCTGTTTTCCACAACAGAGAGCACAGTCAGTTTGGAACTCTTCTAGGTGGACATCAAACAAATCACCCACCAAATCATCTGCTGTTTCCCACCGTCAGCAGATTTCAGCAGATTTCACGCTGCTGTAGCACTAAGTTGGGAATCTTCTACTTTTTCTTTCTCAGGTTTTCCTCATGTTTACCCATTTCACTCCCTTTCCTCTTTGCCTTAGCTACTCTATCTTCTTGCTACCACCCCATTCCCATCACACCATCCACACCATACAAACAGAACGAATGCAGAGACACAGCACAACGTATGCTCGACTATTTATACTGGGCGCCCTTTACCTTCCACTTGGTTTTCTCCCTGCCAAGCTTTATTACAGAGTCATCACAGCTGACCTGAGGTCACAGTACTACAAAACTTGTAAAGCACACTGGAAGAACTCAAACCCCAAAAGCAAACCATTCTACAGGGGATTTACTCTTGGGAGCTCTCCAAGGGAGGCAGGTTGGCAGACACACAGCACAGCTTACTTTTACAAGTCTCTTTTCCAGAGGGCAATAATCTGAGTCCCAAGAAAATAAGCCATTTTAAGCAGGTATTTTACAAAGACGCTGGGGGTGGGGAGAGAGGGAACCTATTTGCAAACATTGCACAGCTCTGTGAGCCAGTAACAGTTAAAGAGCTTTGGACTGATGCTGCATATGGGACACCGACTTGGAAGGCTTGGGATGGGCTCCACATTGATAACACATCACCAGCTGTGGGAATCCTGGGCACATGGAGACAGAAAAGAAAGGCAAAATCAGCAAAACTCCTCAGGGAAAGGTTAATTCTAACAACAGTCCAGACTATTGAAGCCTATTAGGAAGAACCTGACTCCCTTCTCCAGTATGGCCAGAAGCTTGGCCTGGACTAATGTTTGGCAGGTACCAGTCTATCTCCTTCTTTTCTGTTACAAAGACTGATGGAATCATTCACTGACTACAGCTGCCACAGCAGCATCCAGGATCAGCTTTCTGAGAGACAAGAGAGATTATGGCCATCCTGGGGCTGGGAGTAGAGAATTCGTGATTTTCATGTACAGGACACTTTCCTATACAATATTTCTGCATTTATTTAAAACAAACGAAAAGTTGGTTTGTGGAACTGCATTCACACCCATTTTCAGGTAATGAGTCATTACAGCAGTTCAGGTTTTGCTAAGTGTTGTGGCTCTGACAAATCATCTAACCAGGCACTTGGAGCCTCCAGGAAATGGAAATGGGATCACTTTGGCTTTGCCAGACTCGTGGCAGCACAAGACATACAACTTTCTCCCTCCTTCATGCTCCTATCAGCACCTCCTCCAGATAATTTCTTCTAGGTCTCTTTTCCCCTTTGAACATTAGTATTTTGAGATTCTTTCTGCCTGGTGCAACCATTGCAACAACCATTAACAGGCTGTTATCAAGGTCTGTTCAGTTTTAAAGAGCAGCTGTGCCATCTCCCCATCAGGCTTTCCAGAAGTTTCTTGATATTTCCTTTTCTATCCATCTACCCTGAGAGAAATCATCAAACAGCATTAAAACGTTCCCTAAATTTTATGTGAGGCAACCCTTTCTCCCCATCCTTTGAACTGAAAGTTTAGCGCAAATGTCAGCTTACAGACACCCCTCTGTCTGCTGCTGCCATTCTGCTGTAATGGGAAAAATAAATTTGGGCAGTCTTTCCCCAGTGTGAAAAGTCTTAGCTACTCCCTGGGGATAGAAAGAATCAATGTAAGTCAGATCCATATTTTCTTTCTTGGAACACTACTACTTCCAGCAATTTATTTGAACTGACTCTGCCTTCTATTACCATGTAAATTGTTTCAGGCTGCAGGAAAAAAAAAGTATTAATCTCTCCTCAGTAAGTCATAAAATAAAGAAATCAATTTCAAGGTCAATTTAGTCTAAATAACACCTGCTGCCCTTTTTGTAACATGCAGACTCCTCTGAAACACTAAGTTGCTGTCTATAAAGGCATCAATATGCAATGTTTCACATAAACCAGGGTAATGGTTGGTGCGGTACAGCCTCTGCTCACTGTACCAGCTGAGATCCAAACCAGGGCCCCCTTCCATCACATGTTTTCAGCATGAACAGGAGGCTTTATAGCAGAAAACTGAATCTAAGGAACTGGTGGGTACTGGGGTGCAGAACTGTGCAAAAAACCTTTTATCTCCAAGTTTAAGGGCATAGCGAAGGGTTCTCATGTCTGCACAGGGAGTACTCAGATGCACTAAGGGTGGTTCTCAAAGCAAGATCCTCATAAAGGTGGGGCCAAACCCCAAAGTAGTATAGAATCATTATGGCTCCAGGATCATCAAGTCCAACTTTCATCTCAACATATCCCTAACCCCTAGACCATGGCCTCAGTGTTCTAACTACTCGTTTTCAAACACTTCCAGGGATGTTGACTCCACCATCTCCCTGGGCAGCCTGTCCAGTGCCCAACCACTCTCTCAGGAAAGAACTTCTAAGATCCAATCTAAACTTCCCCTGATGCAACTTGAGGACATCTCCTCTCATCTTCCATCAGTAATTTGAGAGAAGAGACCAGCACCAGCCTCACTACAACCTCCTTCTAGGTAGTTGTAGAGACAAGAAGAAATCTTCTCTTATTCTTGTGGAAAGCAAAGCAGAACAGGGAATGCAAAAGAAATAGGGTGATGGTGATTTTTCTTTCCCACTCAAATCTGGGAGATGTTTCCTGGAGAAGTAAGCAATGCAGGAAGAAACCTGGAATGTTCCCAACTGCATCTGCTCAGCTGAGTTGTTAAATATTTCCTAACACTCCAATGGTCAGCAAAGTGGGTAAATTATTGCAGGATCTGCTGCAAAATCAAATTGAAGGAAAAGACAAAACAACTCGAGAGCTAAATAAATGCTTTCAAAATGTAATCACAAAGAAAAGCACTAAAGATGAGCATGTCTGACACTGCCTATTTATCTCCCGAGTAGAATTACTTTAGGTTTACTGAGGCAGAAGCTTTCAGTAACCTACAAGTCTCTCAGGGACATTTATCTAGGAGTGTTAAAAGACAATCAGGAACAGAATCTGCAGAGTAATGATAATCATCACTGAGGTGTCACAGTTTGAAGAGCTCATCCTTGCACTGTAATAGCCAGTAAACATCCCCACGTATCCTGGAAAAATCAGTACTGCCCTTGGGTGCACCTAATAATGATTGGTAGATGGCAAAGCACAGCATTTCAGCTGAGTTCAGATAAGAAATAAGTTTGGAAGCTCAGAGAAACACAGGCAGGCTGTGATTCTGCACAATACGGCCTCACAATGTCTCCAGTGACTCCTGGGTTGCAGCAAGTGAAGCAAAAAGTGTTGTGCTTGAAGTCTCCAACCTACACTCCCCTGGCATCCCACCAATGATCCAAGACCAGGAAACAGCGTGTTCATCATGCTGGTTGTGTTTACACACACACACACACATACCCCACCTCCCCAGCCACAGGAAGATTTTCTTATACTGTATAATTTTTGATCAACAACTGATTTCTTGATTTCAGATTTATTTCTCTATCTGCCTTGTCACAAACAGAAAGCACTCTTTGGAGAAGATGCATCCAAAGTGATCGTATGGCCTCGGTTAGAAAGGGCTTACATACAGGTCTAATCTACTACCTAGCTGGGATCAAGATCTATAAAAGGCAGAGCATTAAGTTGATGCCAGCAGTGCTGCAGTTTCACTGCCCTTCATTCTCCTACCCCAAACACTTTGACAAGTTGTGTTGCTTGCAGGTTTCTAGGACTGAGACTTCAGAAAATAATCTAATTATCATGGGACTTTGAAGTTGGCTCATTCAGAATTAAATTAGCATCTCTTACACAAGGTGTGAGATTAACTCATATTTACAAGTAGTCTTTTTCTTTGAAAGACCGGAACATCCTTCTTCCACTCTGACACATTACTTACGGGTCCACACATGTACAGTGTTTCTGAAGAGCAAAACAGCACAACCTGTGCTGGGCCAGCATTACAGACGTTCCTGTCTCTGCTCTGTTGTCCCTGTAACATGACAGTCTTCACTCAGAAAGTAAATATTTCACTGTTGTGGAAAATCAGCAGCTCATAGAGGCCACACACCGACTGCATACTTAGGGAACACAGTGGAGCTATTCCCAGCTCCCAGGGGAATGCTGAATATCTTTTAAAAAGGCAGTTTTGTTCTTCATTCCTGCTAACAGCAGTAGCATGCCAGGGACTCTCCATCCACGACTTTTAAATGAGAAGGTTTGGCACAGATCCGCTTTCTCAATATTACTGTATTTGTTTCACCTCACGCCTCTGTACCCTTCCCTCACCTCCCATTAGAGCAGCATGCACTGCCCATGACTCAGGTAGCTCCTTCTGTGAGCACCCTAAGTTTGCTGCATTTAGAGCAAATTTAAATGTGCCCATCACCTATTATTTATTAATAAGTTATTGCCATAAGAACTGTTCTCGGCATGCGGCCTCATGGCAGAGCTGCAATTACAACCCACCTCCTGCTCTGAACACAAAGCCTTCTTGCAGGACTGGAACACCAGGTTATGGTGGTGTTTTGAAATCAGTTACACTACTATTACTCATGTTACTTTCCAGGAAGGTTGATGAGGCCTGAAATCACAGAAAATTTCTTCTTTTTATTGAAGAACTACATATAAATGCAAACAAAAGTGACGAATCAATTCAAAATCCTAGGATAGCTCTCCAATAAATAAAAGCATAATGAGAATTCAGCCGCATGCAGCTATTACAAGCTCATATAACTCTCTGGCAAGATAGCACTTAGAGCTCTGTGTTTATTTCTGTCAGTATAATATGAGGAATGCTCTATCAGTTGGAACTGGATTACAAAAAAAAAGAAGATTCAATTTAAGAATAAATTGCATGAGTCTGCAGGGCAATTTAAGATTTGTATATTTAAGGAAAAATAAATCTATACAGCTTGCAAGAAATAATACTCTGTGCAGGAAGTTGATGAAGGCATACAAGCTCAGGAATGATGTCGATGGCGCTAACACGCGACAGAACAGGTCAGACTAAAGGAACAAGCAGTAAAAATACAGCGACAACAGAAAAGGCAGGCAATAAACAGCAGATGCTCTGAACAAATACTGTAACACGGAGAATTTGCTTCACAAATAATAGAATTTCAGGCAAACCCTTGTATCATCTCCCCACAGCTAACTCTCTCCTCTCTGCCATTGGGTTAAGCCTGTTTCTACAACATGTTCTGCAAACCTCAGTAACACCAGTCATATGAGTTCTGAGAGAGTTTTCAATGTCTCCCTGGGGGGCTGAGGTTTCACAGCTTAGAGGAAAAATGATGTGACTGCACCAGAAACCAAATAAGAATGTCCCTCAGCACTACTTTGTGCTGTCCCTGTGTCCACCTCCTAAAGACTTCTTCACAAAAGATGGCTGGAAGCAGAACCCCAGCTAGGCCAGAGAAATCACTTGCACCAGAGAAATCTGTGACCCATCAATGATCAAATGTCAGGGGTTGGAAGGGACCTCTGAAGATCATCTTGTCCATCCCCTGCCAGAGCAAATTGCACAGGAACAATCCAGGTGGGTTTAGGATGGAAAAGGTTTGAATTCTACTCCTATTTCAAACACCACATACACAACAAGAATTTATGGGAATGTGTCAGTGGCAAACTGTCAGCCTCTAGGGAACAACAGATTCAGGCCAATGAAGACCTAATGAGTACCAATCAAAACTCCAGAAAAATGGAGAATCCTTCCATTGACTCAGGGGAAAAAAGGCAAGAGACACACAGCCCTAGTTCAGAAGCATCTGTATTCTGGGGAACTGCTCTCGGATTCCAAATGCTGATCAGTGACAGCTCAGAACCAAATCAATTGTCTCCTCTTCTACTCATTTCACTGGCACCAATCCTTGGCAAATAGTAATCCTACAGCAGATGTGCTTCAGACTGACATCGACATATTTGTTAGGAGGTCCCACTATTTTTATTGCCCCTGTTGAGAATGAATTCCTGAAACCAAAGGTATGGGCAGAGCCTGCATCTGTAACAAGATCAGAGCAGACCAACAGGTAGAAAGTCAAAGAAGGGAGCCAGAAGACCTGTGTGGTTAAACAGAGAGCTGCTGGGCAAACTCAACAGGAAGAAGAAAGTCTATAGGTCATAGAAGGAGGGGATGGCCACTTGGGGTGACTACAAGGCTCTAGTCAGAGGAAGCAGGGACAGAACTAGGAAAACCAAGGCCTCCTTGGAATTAAACCTTGCAAGAGAGGTCAAGGGCAACAGAAAGGGCTTATTCAAATACACTGCAGGTAGAACTAAACCTAGAGGCAACGTAGGCCTCCCTGCTGAATGAGGTGGGTGAGCTGAAGACAGAGGATACAGGGAAAGCAGAGATACTAAACACCTCCTTTACCTCTATTTGTACTTTTGGAGGCTGTCCTGACATCAAGCCCCAGACCACTGAAGCCCCAGAGGAAGCTGTGACAAAAGAGGAATTTGTCCTGGTTGATGAGGACAGGGTTAGAGACCAACTGAGCAAACTGGACATACATAAACCCATGGGCACTGATGGGATGCACTGGCGAGTGCTAAGGAAGACTGCAGAAGTCATTGCTAGGCCACTCTCCATCATCTTTGCTAAGTCATAGGGATCAGGAGAGAGGTGTCTGAGGACTGGAGGATAGCAAATGTCACTCCAGTTTTCACAAAGGGTAAGAATGAGGATGCAAGTAACTATAGACCCATCAGCCTCACCTCAAGAAAGGTGATGGAACAATTAATCCTTGACCCTGTCTCCAGGCACAGCAAGAACAAGAGGGTCATTAGGGACAGTCAGCATGGCTGGCTTCACCAAAGGGGAAGTCATGCTTGACCAACCTGATAGCCTTTTATGAGGGCATAACCAGGTGGAGAGATGATAGCAGAGCAATGGATGTGGTCTATCTTGACTTCAGTAAAGCATTTGACATGGTCTTCCACAGCATCCTCACAGCCAAACTGAGGCAGCGTGGTCTGGATAATTGGATAGTGAGGTGGATCATGAACAGGTTGCAGGGTAGAAGGCAGAGAGTAGAGGTCAATGGGACAGAATCTAGTTGGAGGCCTGTATCTAGTGGAGTCACCCAAGGGTCAGTAGTGGGACCAGTCCCATTCAATCTATTCATTAATGACTTGGATGAGGGATTAAGGTGCACTGTCAGCAAGCTTGCTAATGACACAAAGCGGGGAGGAGTGGCCAACACCCCAGCTGACTGTGCTGCCATTCAGTGAGACCTGGACAGGCTGGATGGCTGGGCAGCGAGAAATGTAATGAACTATAACAAGGGCAAGTACAGAGTCTTGCATATGAGCAAGAACAACCCCAGGGACCAGTACAGGGGCTTGTACTGAACCCCAGGGACTGAACTGTTGGAGAGCAGTGCAGGAGAAAGGGACCTGGGGGTCCTGGTGGCCAGCAGGATGACCATGAGCCAGGAGTGTGCTCTTGTGGCCAAGAGGGCCAACATCATCCTGGGGTAGATCAGGAGACGGGTGGATAGCAGATCAAAAGAGGTTCTCCTCCCCCTCTACTCTGCCCTGGTGAGACCACATCTGGAATCTGCTGTGCATTTATGGGTCCCTCAGTTCCAGAAGGACACAGAACTGCTGGAGAGAGTTCAGCGTAGAGCCACAAATACTCTCCCTGAAATGGAACATCTCCCTGGTGAGGGAAGACTGAGGGAGCTGGGTCTCTTTAGCTTACAGAAGAGGAGACTGAGGGGGTGACCTCATTAATGTCTATAAATATCTGAGGGGTGGGTGTCAGGAGGATGGAGCCAGGCTCTTCTCAATGTCATCTAATGATAGGACAAGGGGTAATGGGCATCAGCTGGAACATAGGAGGTTCCACATAAATATGAGAATGAACTCTTCCCAGTGAGGGGTAACGGCGCACTGGAAGGGGCTGCCCATAGGGGTTGTGGAGTCTCCTTCTCTGGAGACATTTAAAACCCACCCGGATATGTTCCTGTGTGACTTGATCTAGGTGATCCTGCTCTGGCAGGGAGATTGGACTAATGATTTTGTGAGGTCCCCAATGTTCTGTGATCACTGTGGGAAAGTAAAGAGCACCTTTCAGAATCAATACATCAGACCAAACCTCTTTTACGAGGACAAGCTGCGAGTGTTGGGGCTATTCAGCCTCAAGAGGAGAAGAATCCAGCAGGACATTATAGCAACCTTCGAGTACCTGAAAGGGGCCTCTCAGAAGGCTGGGGAAGGACTATTCAACAGGGCAGGGAACAATAGGACAAGGGGTCATGATGTGAATCTGGACAAGGGGACTGAATATGAGGAAAAAGTTCTCTGATCTGAGGGTGATAGATCCCTGGAGCAGGCTGCACAGAGAGGTTGTCAAGGTCCTGGAGCCATTCAGGGTCATGCTGTATGTGGCTTCCGGGCAATCTGGTCCAGCGAGCGATAGCCCTGCTTGTTGTAGGGGGTTTGGACTAGATGACCTTTGGAGGTCCCTTCCCCTGTGATTCTATCACCTTGTCTCTAGCACAGACCTAAGTGTACTTAGCACAAATCAACGCTCAATCAGCTCTACTTATGCAAATCGGACTTTCCTTTAGAAAACCCCAGAGAAATTAGGGCAAAGTCCTTTCCTTCAAGACCCACAGCAGTTCTCAGAAAAAGATGGAAATGTGGAAATGGTGCAGGCCAGAGAGACCACCACTTGCATGTGTGGCCCTGTGCAAGCGGCCTTACTCATACTGAGAAGGCTTCCAAAGACAGACACCTTCCCTTCTTTGAAGCCATCACACTGACTTGTGTCCTGAATAAACTACTGAAATCAAAACTCCTCCACAAGCTTAAACTTGTTGCCTAAAGTAACCAAAATGCTTTCATTTATTCATGATGAAACTTTCATCTCCCTTGCTGCTCCCTGAGTCAAGCCGGGCATCAAAAGGATTTGTGGCTGTTTTAGTTTCAAGGCATGAAGATGTGCGGTCAAAGCAGATGGCTGTTAGCCAGCTCAAAATTCTATGTGACAGGTGAGAATTTGCTTCTGAAATGGACATCAAATTCCAAGGAAAGATGATCTTTAATACTTTCAAAACTGCAGCATTTCCTGAAATACAAGCTTTTAGGATTAAACCATTTCTGAAGACAGCTTACAGGATAGCAGAAGCATTTCAAATGAAGAAACATTTAAATAGATTCTCCTGCTTTATAAAAATGACTTAGCATTAGTCATCTGTGCCTTGACTGAAAAGTGCTTGGCAGGAATTTTCACCAGTTTCACCCCAGTAATGGACTTGGCACCAATACCTGTCTGTAACTGATGTCAGGAATTACAGGCCAGCCTGGGGTGTTTGTTGAGTTTATCCTTCAGGTTGAAAGAGACAGGTCAGCATGAGAGTGATGGAAGAGGGTGTTTGCTAAGCCTAGCTTGGGATGAAGAGGAGTTGCACAGAAGATACTAAGCACAAGTATATTTAATCTTGTGTGTGAATTACAAGATGTATAATTAATAGTAGGAAGCACTGACTACTTGCAGTTATTGCAAACTCCCTTCACTAGCATGCTGAAATACCCACCCCGCAGGCTAGAAGGACCCCTACTCGGGGTCCCCACACTCTGAGTATGCACAGATCTGCTCCAAGGTTTATTGTAGGAGGAGGGTGTGCTTGAGCATGTTTGCTCTGTGTGCAGCTTCTGCAGCATGAGGCAGAATTCAGCTGCAATTCCCTGCTGGATGGGCCAGCGCTGCACTGCACCTTCCAGCTGCTGCAAGTATCTCCCCTTCTGCAGATCCAGACAAAATAAGTAAATTTGAGCACAAGCACATTTCAACTGAAGGGTGTTTTATACCGACTACTGTTTGTCCAAATGTCACTCCTCCAGGAGGTTCTTTTCAGCAGCCAGCACTGACTCCTGGTGTTTTGATTTGTTTCAGCACAGAACCAGCTCCCTGGTTACCTCCTAAACCAAACACACATGACAAGTTTCTCTGCCTGGGACCTGTTCTGCTGCTTGAGGCTTACTGGATTCTTACATTAGAGTCACTGGATTATAAAGCAAATGACATTTAGTTAACAAATACAAATCTTAGTGCTATTAGAGCCTACAGTTTGGCAGGTGTGCTGACTGTAGCCACAAGTAAAGTATTGCTGACTAAAATATCCAGAGAGCCCCCAAAAAACTTGTGCCCTAAAAACAGTTGTTTTTACATGCAATGCCATTTCCATTAATTTAGGAACAAGAGTCAGCTTGTAAATCACCTGTCTGTAATACAACAGCTGGCTTTTTCTTGCTGCACATCCAGCTCTCTACAGAGAAGAGTTGGATTTGGCCTTTTTTCACATTTTGGGTTTTATTCTTCCACTCTTCAGCCATTTCAGCATGCACTTCCCAGTGCGTTTTGCTCTCACTTGCCAAGTCTTACTGTGAATCTGCCTAAATGGAATTTACAAGTTAATTGATCCAGCGGTTCGCCTGACACACATCAGTCACCCTGCCCTGCTGATGGACGAAGAACCACACTGCCTGCAAACTGCACTGCTGGTTTTTAAGGCATCACCATAACCAAAAAACAGAAGTGGGTTAATAGCAACCAAGCCATCACTCTGTGTTTATCAACAAGACAATAATTTTTAGGAATATCATAATAAGCTCTCCTCACAATCCTAATACTAAATGACCTGAAAAACTTTCCTAAAGGACTGCAGCCATAGAACAAAGTTTCATTTTATCTTCATAGATCTGACAGCTCAATTTCCCAGGTTCCTGGGGACTTTTCAGCAGTGCCGAACAGAGGCAATAACAAATGTCAGTGTTTACTTTGAGATCTCTTTGTTAAAGCTCTCTGTACTCAGCAGTCTCTTTAATAACACTCCTTAGGCACAAGCAAAGCATGTTCTGCATAAAGCAATAGGGAATGACTCAGCAGAGTGTGTCTGGTGTATTGAAACAGGATGGATTTGCTGTATTTAACCAACATATGTCCAAGGTTCTCTACTGCGAATTCAAACCCCTTGTCTCGCTGTGGCGTTAAATTCTCATTTGAAATAAGTTCCAAAACTTTTCAGATTCAGTCATTTCCTGCAAGTTCCCCCTAATTCTACACACTGACTCTTAAAGCAAAGGCTCTTCCCCTCCCTGCAGAGGTTTGCAGTAAATAATCTTCAAAGACACCCCTAATATTGTCCAGGTTCCTTATTAATGAAAAATAATCTCACTCTCCAACCCTGTCCCCACAGTCACGATCTGTACTGACTAATGGCACAAAGGGGCCAATTGTCACCTGTTGTAATCCACATCCCCCTCTTGGGTGCATCCAGAGTTGGATCTTGTAACTCATGTCTCATGCTCAGAGGTCAGTGGGAATATGGACAGGGCTCCCAGTATCACCATAGGAGAAGCAGCAGCTATAGACATACAGAACATCTCACTGTGTGGCATTGAGGAAACATTCTGTCCAACATGGCTATGGAAAACAGAGAGAGATGTTTTCTTTTCCTCTGGCAGGACACCCAAGCTTTAATGTTTTCCTTTCCATAGACTGATGGGCTGTCTCTTATTGTTGGTGGTGTTGGCACAGAGCACAGCTGAGGTATTGAACATTGATTTTTCACTCACAGGCTCTCATAACTAACAGGTGACAGCCCTAACGCTGTAGTAAATGCCCCAGTGAAACCATGCTGAGGTCTCTGTTACCCTTCCATGGTACAAGCCAACTTCCACACAAGATCTGAATTTTAAAAAAACCTTGTAGGATATAACCCTCTGAGGGAAGACTGCACTTGTCAAGTCATTTCACCCACAGGCTTAGCTTTGCATTTTCATTCCATGGGCTCAGCGGCAGCGCTGTGCTGTACTCTACTCATCTACTCCATCCAAACCAATCCCCTTCCTTGCGGATGTCCAAGGGCAAGAATTGCAAGTTAACAAATAAAAAGTTTGGTCAGTTCTTTAACTTGACTCTTAGTCTTCCACAAGAATATCAACAAGGAAAACAGCTGTCAGTTTTAGGGCTGATATTTTTGTCCGTTTGCTTGCTTTTTAAAAACACAGTACGGGGTCACATTTTGACAGCATCTCTCACCTGCTTCCTGAAAGTGTGATTCTCGTAACTGCGTGACCTATCTTCATCCATTTTGAAAACTTTTGCTATATGGGAACTTGCTACACTCCATCTACTGGCCATCTACTGTCATCATAAATATTGGCCTACCTGATTTGATCTCAGACTCAAACATTAAAACATGCCCATTCTGAAAAAGTATATTGAACCATTCGGATCTTGCACAGACATCGAGATACAGGGTACACAAAATAATGATTTTAGAAGGTCTTTGCAAAAAGTGCACTGAGATTCTGCCTTGCCTTCTTTCCAGTAAAACCTGCTGAAATGGTCATTGTTTCAATCCTTATTATAAACCACTCAATTTTATCACCATCTAAGCAAAAACATAGTGTACGATCTCTTATTGCTTACATTCAACTCTACAGATGAGGTGGCTAAACTCTCACTTTAATTCAAAATCCAAACCCAGCTGATCTACACTGAGGATGTGGATTGCACTGCCAGCAATCTAGAAGTAAGTGCTATCAGTAGATATCGCCCATTTATATAGTGGTTACAGAAGTGAGCAAGATCAGGCTGGGTTTGGAATTATTCAGTCAGAACCATCAAGAGATTCACGTGTGTCTCTGGTCCCACACACCTCTCTCACATTTTCTTTGCCCTCTCACCTTTCTTCTGGCCACAAACATCCCTTCTCGGTAAGATAAGGCTACAGTTCTGCTTGGTGGTTAGACCTGACCTTAAGAAAACACTTGCAGAACAGGCCCATTAACATTCACATCTGAAGCCTGCAGCACTTAATCAGGTGAATCAGAAATACCAAAGGAAGATGGCAAAAAGGAGAGTATGAGTACCTACTCTGTACAGATGGCATTCCAGTGAAAGGGAGACCTTTCACTTCTTCCACAAGAGAAAAGAGGACATACTCAGCTTTATGTTTTAGGGATGGGTTAACATTGATTTACACACTGTCTTAAAAATGTGTCTGTTCCCCTAGCCAGAGCATTTGTTAAGGTCATGAAAGCAAGGCAAGCAGGGAAGACATTATTAACTTAACAGCATTATGTGCGTGATAGGACATGCAACAAGATACACTGAAAACCATATAACTTAGATGTCCTGTATAGTTGGCTTAGTTTCAAGTCAAAAGGTGAATCATCACATTCCTGTATAATTTAGCACACTCAGTTACTCCTAAATTCCTTGTTTGGAAACAGGAGATCAACAAAAGACAGCAGGCAGATGCAGGAAGATTAAGCAAACTCAAAACAGGACCAAAACCAGTAACATAAGAAACAGCACTTTAGGTTTAAGCCTACAAAAATTCAATGTGGCACTAAACACAAAGAACTCCTATCTAAAAATATATTTGTTAGGAATTAAGGTTCCACATAAATATGAGAAGGAACTTCTTCCCAGTGAGGGTGACAGAGCACTGGAAGGGGCTGCCCAAGGGGGGTTGTGGAGTCTCCTTCTCTGGAGAAGTTTAAAACCTGCCTGGTCATGTTCCTGTGCCACTTGATCCAACTGATCCTGCTGTGGTGGGGGGATTGGACTGGATGATCTTTTGAGATCCCTTCCAATCCCAAATGTTCTGTGATTAGAGATCTTCCCATTCTTTTGTCTTCTTCCTAATGTGATTCAGGATACGTTCCAATTCCAGGTGCCTTTATTCTTGAACCATTACACTGGGATTTATTGTAGTAAACCAAACTCCAATAGGTTCTCCTGAGGTTCTCTCTGTCAGTTTGCACAGCACCCATGAGATGTCTGCTCTCAAAGTCCTTCTGTTTTAGTAACACCACCTTTTGCATTATTAACATAAATATGTTTTACTGTTTCTTATTCCATTGTAATTCCTTAAGTATTTGGGTTCCTTTGGAGAGAAGTCAAGGAAAGAAGCTCTTGTTCCTTCCAAACAATAAAATACCAGAAATAAATGTGGAACTTGGCACAGACATCAGGTGTTCAGTGGTGCCTGTGCAGGTGTGTCCACTATGCCTAGAATGGTGTAAATACTGTAATCTGCTCTGCAGATTTAACTGTATGAGCCCATTGCTGTGTTTAGAAGTGGTTAAGTGCAGGCATAAAGAGATGAAAGTGTTTTAATAAAACCGTCTTAGGAACAAATTCATTCCTGGTGAGGCTGGAGAGATGCTGGAACAGGTTGCTCAAAGAAGTTGTGGCTGCCCCATCCCTGGAAGAGTTGAAGGCCAGGCTGGATGGGACCCTGAATAACCTGATCTAGTGAAGGTGTCCCTGCCTATGCAGGAGGATTGGAACTAGATGGTCTTTAAGGTCCCTTCCAATCCTGGCCATTCTGTGGTTCTATGATTCTATGATCTTGTAAGTGCAGTCCCACCATAAATGGTGCAGAGAGTGAGCATAAAATGATATAAAAATACAGATATCTTTTAGAACTGTGGGAGTAAACAGAGTATTCTGTGCTATGAATATTCATAGAAGTAGTAGTACCTGTATTTCTGTGAATATAGACATATTAGAACCTATATTTCTATGAATATAGAAATATTAGTACCTATCTCTATTCATTTTAGTACCTATTTTAGTACATGCTTCTATTACTAGAAATATTAGTATCTCTATTTCTATGAAAATAGTACCTATAGTCATAGAAATACAGTGTTTGTAGCTGGTGACTCATGGCTCCTAAGCTTGATGTAAAAGCTCAGTGAGTTCATTATAATTCCCTTCCTCTCACCAACATGTCCCCACCACCCCCCAAAAATCTGAGGAATCAATCTAATCTACTTTACTAAATGAACATGTGAAAGTGCTTATCTGGGATAACCCTGAGGACTGTACATACCTCTCTCTCTTTTTCCTTAACAGAATGAAAATGCCCTGCTGAAAATAAAGGAGTTAGGAGTCGAGCTTGCAAAGATCAGGGAAGAAGATGGTAAGTAGTGCAAACACACGAACAACACAGTGATTTTTCTCACTTTACACAAAGGCAGCTATTCCTTGTGACCTTATCGTGGGGAACCTGCATGGGTGTGATGAAGTGTCTTCTGAAGCCCAGTGGCAATGGGTTTTGTGGCCTTGCAGGGAACCATGATTTTGCCTCTGTGTTGGGTCTGTCACCACACATGCTGGAGCTTGCTGTTTTTCATCTTTACTAGACAAATTCTTCATCGATCCATAGTTTCCCTTCTCAAACTGTGTCCCACCATTGCCAAGGAGAATGCACAGTTTGCTGAGGCTCATGAACTTGGAACCACTGTGATGCACAGTGACTGGGAATGCAAGTTTTGCAGTTCAGCTACCAACTGAAGGACACCAGGCTCAAAACTTGCTTATTAATATCTCTACAGTCTCTTTCTGGTTGAAAGACAGCAAAAACAATGTACCCCATCCAGTCTGTGTGTTCCCTGCGTATCTGCATGTACTGCTTTTCCCTGTTTGTGTTCTGATCTAGACAGGAGAGACCCGGAAGGTCCTGAGAGACATTGCGGCTCTTGAGAGGAAAGTCAGGGTTTGGCACTCCTTCAGCCAACAATTTGAGTTCTTTTGGGCTTAAATCTCCCCAGAATGGGTATGACATTTGGTTTATCCTTCCTGCCTCGTGCCCACCTCCTCCCTGCAGTTCCACAGCTCTCACAGACAACTTGTTGCCACTGGTGTGTTGTGTAGGCAGGGCACATCTGAAGATACCCACTGAAGACCCACTTGTCATTTGAAAGCCTTATGTCTTCCTAGCAGGTTGTTTTGCTCATTTTCATGAGTGTTTTTGCAAGTGGCAGTGACTTGGGGAGGAAAGAGGAAACAGTGCTGAAGACCCTTTGCTTCCGTTACACCATGTTTGTACTGCTGATGTGAATACAAAGCACTGGTGGTTTGCTGGAGAACTTTGCCAGGGTCATGATGGACTTCCTGTCTGGGGATCACAGAGCAGCATGTTGAGTATGAGGAGATCACTGCACCCCTGCCCTTGCCATTGCTCTTGAGTGGTAGACACATCCTCTGCACAAAACTAGGTCCTGATGGAGTTCATGGAGACAGTTCTGGTGAGAATACCAGAGACTCCGGAAATTCAGTCTGAGCATTCAGCCACACTGTACTGCTTCAGGAGGGAGATCAGCCATAGACCTGTATGTGCTCTGAGAGGGAAAAGATGGTACGAGATAATCCTTTCCTCAGAGGTCTTGTGAGCACATTTACTGGAGAGGAGCTGTCACAGGCCACCACTTCCTGAGCAAGCCGCTGCTCTGGGAGACATTAGGTGTTGAGCAGAGGCTGTTTGGGAGCAACAGGAGTGGCTGGTGGTACATCCTGCCTGTTGGAGGTAGTTCTCGTCATACAACTCAGAGACACAACACACACAAGTAGAACTCCTGGTAGGAGTGGGCAAAAATATGAGCATATGCAGGTACTGCACTTCAGTAGGATGTGATAAGATCATCAATGCTATAAATCCTTGTGTGTGTCCATACATATGGAAGGTGAGTGTTTATGGGGTTTAGTGCAAGTCAGAAATCCTGAGACAGCCTGTTTTCCTTTGGAAAAATACAAAATTACATGTAGTAGATCAAGAGAGAATTTCTCTTCCCCCTCTACTCTGCCCTAGTGAGACCACATCTGGAATCCTGTGTCCAGTTCTGGGCCCCTCAGTTCCAGAAGGACCCAGAACTGCTTGAGAGAGTCCAGCACAGAGCCACAAAGATGAAGGGGGTGGAACATCTCTCTGATGAGGAAAGGCTGAGGGAGCTGGGTCTCTTGAGCTTGGAGAAAAGGAGACTGAGG
>JAOXOE010027263.1:0-18904 GCA_028565055.1 Phoeniculus purpureus
CTAGCAGTTAGATACTAGGACAAAGGTTGGACTTGATGACCCTGGAGGTCCTTTCCAGCCATGATGATTCTGTGATTTCTGTGATACTTAATTAATATTTCTAGGTACACAAAAACCTGTCCATACAGGTGATTACTACTTACCAGCACCCTTTATGTGTACTGATTATAAACAAACTTTTTTCTTGGATATGAAGATACCAAGATCAAGTCAAGTGAGTTTGTCAAGGACAAATAGGCAAAAAATTTAAAATGGTCTAGGAAACGCAGGCTTTGCAGAGAACCATTAGCAAAAACTAAAACAAAGATGCTGGAGTGCATGGTTATGGAAGAAGGAATTTGTAACTCTTTTGAAAAAAATGTCCACTACAGGACTCAGACATTTCCACTCAACATTCAGAAGTCTCACATGTACCACTTAGAATTCATTAGAAAATGCATATACCTTTTTTTAATCATTTCTTATCCTTCTACAGTTAGATTGAATACCTCTACATATCGCACAAAATAAGATTCTTACTCTCCTACAGTACTCAGAATATTCCAAAATCCCTATATAACAGTCAAAGTAACTGCACTTCTATAGATGGAAAGAAGTTGATGATGAATTGAAATGACTTAAGAGGCTAAACCAGATACCAAATCAAGATTTAGTCACTGTCTGGCTACTCATACCTTGATTCACAATTACTTTGTAAAGAAGCAAAACCCTAGAATGGGAATTTTACATTAGGACTCTTTTGGAGGTTTAATTTACAAAGAGAGAGAACTTGAGGTCTTCAGGTAAAGTTTTGAACAGAACATAGAAAGTACTACACTGACATGGTGCTGTTGTTTAGAAGATGTTTCAGGTAAGTCATGTGCCAGTCTAACACAACAGGAGTGAATAACCTCATTTTTCTTATCAATGTTCTATAAAATTACATTACTCAAAATATCATGAGCTGCATGGTTTCTCAGAAAAACACATCCACCACACAAAACAGCATTTAATCAACACAAATTAATATTCTGACAACTAATACAAGCTGCCCTCACCATACCACCTTCTCTAGTACTAGCAACATCACCAGTTGCTTTATTCAGACATGTTCAAATTGAGTGTGGCTTAGTCCAGAAAATGCAACATTAAGGACTTGAGTACAGATTAATACAAACAATCAGGCTTTGGCAATGTAACATCCACAGCTCTGGCACTACAGATAAAGGCAGCACAGCTGATGTAAATTCATAACATTCAGTAGTCTGGTGGTTGCCTTTTCCCCCCATCCAGTCACAAGTCAAGAAGAAACAGAGTTCACCACCAAGCAAGAGTTTTTCACTACTTCTTACTTCATAAAATTTCAGGTTCCGTAAACATCTATTCTAAGCTAAAATAAATGCTCAGTTATGCCTTAATTCAAGGTAGCACTTCTCGATTGAGAAAGGGGAAACCTGCTGCTTTTTAAAGAATTTCTTTTAAGGATTACTGTATAGAACGTTAGTGTAAAATGAACTGTCAAAATACAAAACATTGTACGTTATACTTCAGATGTTCAAATTCCCACAACAGGAAAAAGGACAAGTGAATTAAAACTTATATCAGACAATTCCATCCACAAACAATGCCTTCAATGTGTACATAGATACTATGTTTAGAATGAGGTGTTCTAGTTTATGATAGCCATCAGCTGATAACACTGTTAGACATGGAGGACATTTTTTGTTCTAGTGCACAAGGACAAATATGCTCTTTTATTTCTATTGTTTATTAGCATTTATTGGGGTCAACAACATGGCTTTTCCTCTTAACTTTCATCAAAGTCCAAAACCAGACATTGTGAGTTAACTTTTGAGAGGGAAATCTTTTTGCTTCACTAGCTTAATAGACAACTTGACTTCTGTTTCTAGATCCACGTAAGTACTTCTGGCAACATGCAGTGTTGCTTGGAAAAAGTGTATTGGAGAATGTCAATATGAGAGGGAAGCTGTCTTGTGTCAGTGTGCATACTGCCTGGTTCTTGTTCACCAGACTGTAAAGGCTGAAAGTAAAGATCCTGAGCTCAGCTAGAGAGCTAATACACAAGGTCTGCAACCAAAAGGAGATATTTTTCTCTTTTGTGTTTTGTTCACATTAGTTTTGTGTTTTCAATGCATCAGGTGAGTACGACCCTTCTTTTAGACATTTTTTTCCCTTTATAACCTAAAATTCTGGGGTACAAGCAGCTAAGATTTCATCAACACCAGGACCTCTAACTATCACATGAGGGTTGAACTGATTATGCTCAGTTTGGATATAGCTATGATGCCATTGAGATGTGAGTCTCAATAACGAAAACCCAAACATACACAACATTAATAAAAATTACTGAAGGAATGGGCTCCAACCTTTTTACATAACATCTCCTTCCTGTCAAGTCTATGCAGATTCCCATTACTGCATGTGTCAAAGTAGTACATGTCCTACACTTTCATTAAGAAATTGTGTAAGTTTTCTTCTGCTTTCTTCAGCTAAGCACTAAGGAATTCTGAGATGTCTCTCTTAAGGCTCCTTCTCTCCCCAATACTCGAGCATCCCCAGCTTTTCTCAGCAGCAGCAATGACAAACAGTCTCTCTTCCTGCTGATCACTGTTCTAAGTTGGCAGCTGATCAGCCACATGGCCCTGGCCCACATGCAGAGCTCAAAATGGAGACTGACCGCATGGCTATCTCCTTCCTCCTCTCGACCAATGGCTACAGGGCAAAAGGGGAAAATGCTTCAGCTCACCACGGGTCCTTAGACGTTGCTCTGTGGTGGGAGGTGGAAATCAGCACTAGTTTTTTATTCTTCAATCCACAGTGCCAGTTGGCACCAGGGATGGGTTGGAGTCAGTGTCGCCACTACTGGGGTCGGAGCCACGGGGTCACGCGGAGGGTGCCAGGGCCACCACTCTCCAACCCACCGTCTACAGGAGTGCAGTGGGCCCACCATACCCCCTCCATCCCATGTCCGACGGGGGAAGTGGGGATGGGGGCAGTAGAGCTGTGGCAACCCGCAGCTAGCCATCTTCCCGACTGCCAACCTGAGGCAGAACGGGGGCCCAAGGAAGCAAGGCCACCACCCCCCTGCTTTCTACAGGAGGGCTACAGGGCTGCGGCCAGCCACCATGTCCCCTCCATCTTGTCTCCCTTATTTCCCCCCTACCCTGGAAAGGGTCGTGGGGGCTGTGCCAGAGCTGAAGCCCCGTACCAGGAGAATCTTCTTTAGAGATGTTTAAAACCTACCTGGATATGTTCCTGTGTGACTGGATCTACATGATCCTACTCTGGCAGGGGGATTGGACTAGATGATCTTTCAAGGTCCCTTCCAGTCCCTCATGGTGCTATGATTTTAACATAAACCTCGTCTTTAAAGGATGATATTTCACTTTTTTCCAGTTATAAACTAAGTGAAAGAAAAATCAAGGGAGGATAAAAGGCAGCTATAGTAACAAAATCACTTTGTGATGCTGACTATGAGTTGAAGCACTGCACAAAGTGTTGTTGTATCCTTCAAATGGTAATTGTGATAATAATTTTGCAAAACATAAAACCAAAGCTATTTCTCTGCTGTTGTGTTTTGTTTGATTCTCAGTTTTTAAGTCTACATCTCAAGCATGGAAAACACACCCCCAAAGCAACAAAAACCCAACACCATGCTACAATAATGCAATGAGTGAGGCCAAATACCATCTTTAGAACATCAGAACTGAGGTAAAGAGTCCTAGGAACAACATAGCTCAATGTGCTGACAGACTGAACTTAATTCATATTTGACTTCTCACATTCAGGGATTTTTTTTTCCCCCCTTTTTTCTCTCATTTAAAGGATGCAGATTTCACCACTGTTTGAGTCAGAAAATGATGGCATTTGAGTAGGATTTGGGAAAATGTGGAAGTTTTGAGGACCAAAAAAAACCAAACCACCAAAACAAAACAATGCTGGAAGGATTTTTTCCTTTGCCAAGGTGAATTCTGACCATACATGCAGCACTGAAATCTGTTCCACTTACTTTTACCGCACTGCTGTTGCCATTTGCTAAACTCCTACAGCACATTTGACTTGACAGCACTGAAGAGAACTTCAGCATCCTACACACAACAGCTGTCCAATCACCCACTGCCTAATGTTTTTCCCCAAAATGCAGTTTCTCAGTCCTTTATTACAACTGACATTTCAAAAGAAAAACACGCAGAATAGTTTTCAAAACCAAGGAAGGTATTACTGAAAATAAATCAAACACCTGTTTCGCTGTTACAGCCACACTTTATCAGAAGCTAAAAAAAAAAAAAAACTGGCACAAGCTCCCTAATTCCTGGTCAGTTGAGACAACTAGTCTCCAGAGAAGGAGACTCCACAATCCCCTGGGCAGCCTGTTCCAGTGCTCTGTCACCCTCACTGTGAAGTTCTTTCTCATATTTCATTTAATTATAAACCATTTATGACTAGCCCTCTAGATGGCTATTGCAAAGTGAGGCAATTAGTCAAGCAAGATCTGCCCTAGGAGCCTAGTAGTACACTGAGCACCAAAGGCTTCACCCTTAAAAAGTTCTAATAGAAACTTTGACCAAACCAGGAATTTTTGACACTAAAGCTGCATCAGGAACAGTAACTGGTTAACACACTCCATAACCATGCAGCCCTCCCATCTGGCACGGCCGTTCTTGATCACAGGTTTTACTATTCAGCTTGCAAGGCCTCAGGATTGAGGCTTACTGCATTCAGGTTTACTCTATCTGAAATTCTAGAAACTTGCCTGCAGCTTTGATTTACATTGGCTGCAACAGCAATTTGTCTGACTAGCTGTCTAAGGATAATTTAATTTCCTCCCTCCTATTTTCCTGACAGTACAATTCTAGGTCTACACAAATAGCTGTGCACCAAGCAGTGACTCTATGCAAAAAAAAGTATTTTACAACTGGCACAGTGACACAGTCAAGAGAAATACAGGTGTGGTTTGACTGTAGATGCTTTGAGAAGTGGAGATACAGGATGCACACACAAATGGGTCGCAAGTGAGGTCACAAGTTATGTCCCTAAACAGCCCACAGCTATGAATAACTACTTGTGGTCAATTACAGAAACACATACCAGGATAAAACTCATTTCAGAAGTAACAAAGTAATAGTGTCTAACGTGCATCAGGCACCACATAAAATGGACACTGATGTGACAAAGAACTTCAGACCAGGAAGAACGAACAGAACTATCCAATTGTTTTAGCAAGTAAGAATAACCTCAAGCGCATTCTCAAGCGAGGAAGAAAACATCACAGAATCACAGAATGTCTTTTGTTGGAAGAGACATTTAAGATTATTAAGTCCAACCTTTAGCCAGGCACTGCCAGATCACCTTTAAACCATGTTCTCAGCACCAGAACCACACATCATTTAAACACCTCCAGGGATAGAGACTCCATGCTGCCCTGGGTAGATCTCCAATGTTCGGTAACACTTTCAGTGAAGAATTTTTCCTGAGATCGAACCTAAACCTCCTCAGGACAGCATGCAGCCATTTCCTCTGGTTCTATCACTCTCCACCAGGGAGAAGAGGCCGTTTCCCTCCTCACTCCAATGTCATTTGAGGTAGTTTCAGAGAGCAATAAGGTTTCTCTTCAGCCTCCTTTCCTCTAGGCTAAACAACCCCAGATCTCTCAGATACCCCTCACAGGACTTGTGCTCCAGACCATTCACAAGACTCATTACCCTTCTGTGCATATGGCCCAGCACTTCAGTGTCTTTTTTTCTAGTGAGTGGCTGAGAATTGAACACAGTATTTGAGGTGTGGCCTCACCTGCACCAAGCACTACTGCTGTTACTATTGCTGATATAAGCCAGGATACCATGGGCTGCCTTAGCCATCTGGGCACACTGTTGCCTCATATTCAGACAACTATCATCCAGGTTCTTTCCCAATTCACAACTTTCTAGCCAGACATTCCCAAGTCTGTAGCCCTTCCTGGGGTTGTGACCCAAGTGCACGATCAGGCACTTGGCCTTGCTGATCTTCATACAATTAACCTTGGCCTCCCACCTACTTACCAATCTACTGTACAGAGAGAAGCAGGGAAAGTTTAAGCACAATTTTAAGGTAAAAAGGTAGAAACAGATGCGTGTGTACAACTATTTTAATTGTATTGCTATTTTTATTGTCTAGACTAAGCATGATTAGGCAGTTAAGACTTTAATGACACTAACGGTTCTTGTGCTTACATACACACGTGTGCGCGCACACACACACAGAGCTTGTTGCCTTTTCCCCCCCTATAAAGTAAGATTTTGTGCACCCAAAACTGCTGTTTTAACACTTTTGTTTGTTATGGTTTACAATCCCAACACCACAAAATATGCCTTGTCTCATTAAAGAAGTTTAAGAGAGGCACAGAACTAAAAGTCAAGGACATTTTGTGACCTTCCATGCCTCCAGTGGCCCTTTTCAGGTCAATCCAATCAGCCGGCTTAGAAGACACTTAAGGCAAGTTTTCTTCAAAGTATACCATGGATAAATAAATCAGTTATGAATTCTTTAGATACCTAGCAGTTCAAAGTTTTGAAGGAGTAATGACTTAAAAGGATGCAAACAGAAAACACACGATGAACAAGAATGCAAAGCACTTTTGAGAAGTCGTTTGTAGCAATACGGATATCTAGAGAAGTTGATGGATTTCGTGGATGAATAGAGAGGAAATACACAAAGTGGGCCATTGTATGGAATCCTAACATACACAATGCAAAGATTTAGCAATAGATTTTAACAAATCTCAGTAAGTTCCAGTTTAAAATAATTTTGTGTGCACTACACTCAACCTACTCTCTTCACAATTAATAAAATGAGTGACACCAGCTACTTTATTACTGAACAAGATCAATGCTGCAGTCAAAATTTGCATGTGCTTGCTTTGATGAGGTTTTTTTTTTTTCTTGCAAAGCTCTAGGTATCTGCCTTGCTGTAGAAAAAGCCTTGGGAAACCAGGGCAGAGCTCCTAGCCCAGCAGCACAGATAAGACACACAGACGGTCAGCGTGACCCAAGTGAGCAGCATACAGAGTGCAAAAGTACCCGAAAGCTGTATAAACGGGCTTAAGCTATCCTTGTTTGGGGCAGTTGTTTGTGCCAGCAGCCGATCAATAGCAGGTTTACGTTTAAAAGATCGTTAGCACCAGTGAAAACAAAGCACACTCGTATCTGGAGGAGCGCATAAGCTTGCGTTTGTGTTCAATAAACTGACTCTTAGCTTGCATCAAGCTGTGTCCCGTCTCTCAATCGCGGCACCTTGCTATTCCAATTATAGAAGAAAAACATTACAGATTGTGCAAATGTAACCCTCAAAATATGGGAAGGGTAAAAATAAAGTAATTCAGAGTACAGTTCCTCATGGTTTAAAGTTATACAAGACAAGATTAAATGCAAGGTACATGACTGTATTTCTATGCTAACTATTGATCTAACATAGCAAATTATACCACTTTTTCATAATCAGGGTAATAGCTCTTGGCTACAGTAACATAGCAAACCCAAAGTTCTATAGTACGGCGTGCCAGCCTACAACTTTTAGTCTGGAAGTACCGATTCCACTGCACAGCAGTCTAGACCCTTTGCCAGTTTCAAGGAATAAAGATTTGCATACAATAATTCTAGATGGATATTTTTCTGTTTTCTTTTATTTGCGCAACAAAACCAAATGCCACAGGCCATCTTTGCCATTATAAGCAGGTTTGTAATAAATGCAAAGCAGTTATCAACAGCGATTTATTACAGGCAGAAACCTCATTTTCTGAATAAAATGTGGCACTCCTTTAAATTTAGGACAGTAACTTAAAAAAATAAGAAGGCAGCGCTGTGAAGGCTACTACAAAAATGAAATAGAACTGCCGTGGCTGAAAATGTATTTTCATTATCTGAGAAATGAAAAGCCCTACGTTGTACCAGCCATAGGAATAAATGTCTTTACAAATGAAATCAGAAATCAAGACAAACATAGTACCAGGCTTCTTCAGAGTCATTAAAATCTACCTGTGTCAGATGCATTTGATCTGGCACCACATCGTTCACGGGAAACGGTCTGAAAGTAAGCAAGCACTGTTGAACATATCTGATAATTAGAAAAGGAGGCAGGATTTGCTTCTTCGGCCAGATAGAATTCTGGCCATAAAAGCATCAAGAATCTCCACTGAATAACTTGGCAATGCGCAAAAGACAGTCAATATTTTAACTGTCACATTGGTAAAGAGAAAAGACTACATCCAGAACTGAAATTCAGGAAAAATGTTTGAACAGATTACAGACTTTTTTTTAACAGCATCCTGGTATTTGACAGCATTTTCTGATTATGAAAAGAATTAAGAGCAGGGGCAGGGAAGAACACAGGCTGCTGAAATCTTGTCTCCAGCAAATCGCAAAGACTACTAAACAGAAGAAGTTATTCCCTCTAAATCTCAGTTGGCCATGAAGTGGAATAAGCAAAAATCCCAGCTCCACTGAGTCACGTTGCATGGATCATTCCAGAAAAGCACTTGGAGAAAAAGTGTCTTCCATATACACTTTACAGTGTGGAATTCAAAAGAACCAAAACAACAAAACACAGACACTCCAATGCTATTTCAGAATTACGTCTATTTTGACCTTGTTGGAAAATTAAGGCATTGCATACAACAGTCACAATAAATTATTCTGAAGTACAAGTAAAACTAAAGCAATTTTAAGAGAAGTGGCAAAAATAGTCTGTATTTTTGGGGGTTTTTTAAGCTACCTACAACTGTTCTGATTTGCAAGATTTATAACCGTGCTGCATATTTGTACAGGTTTCAGCTTCAACAACATTACATTCCCTCACACTAGTTTATATGATGCCGTGTCTTGGATTTGTGATGAAGACAGTGTGGGTAACACAGGGACGTTTTATCTATCCCTGAGCTTCAGGGCCTTTTCTGTCCTGTCAATAAGTACGCTGTGAGTGCACACGAAGTTTAGAGAGGTCTCAGCTGGAACAGCTGACCCCAATGGACTAAACGGATATTGCTGGCTTTGTTCAGCGCAAGGACATCTGTGTTCTCAAGTAAACAGTATGCATCATGTAGCCCTGCTGTCCTGGAGATGACTGAACACCTGCCTGCTGATGGAAAGCAGTGAATCAATTCCTTATTTTTGGTTTTGGTTTAGCTGGAATGGAATTAACCCCCCCCATGACATCTCTCACAACATTCACATTGCTTTGTTTGTGATGGTAGCTGGAGGAGTGTTGATAACACACCAGCGTTTTGGCTGCTGCTGAACAGGGCTCACACAGCACCAAGGCTGGGAGGTTATACTTTTTCCTTTCTAAACATTCTCCCCAACACTAGGCTGAGCGATAGGCCAGGCCAGCTAACCTAAACTGACCAAAAAGATATTCCAGACCACATAACATCAACCCAGATATAAAAACAAGGGTGAAAAAGGAAGGGGGAGAACACTAGTTGGTAGTATTTTGTTCTCCAAGAGCAACTGCAATACATATCACAGCCCTAGAACAGCGGCTAAACACCTTCTGTTGATGGGAAACAGAGAACAATCTTTATTATTTGCTTCTGTGCGTGGCTTTTGCTTTCTGCTTCATTAA
Source organism: Phoeniculus purpureus (assembly GCA_028565055.1). NCBI lineage: Eukaryota > Metazoa > Chordata > Aves > Bucerotiformes > Phoeniculidae > Phoeniculus > Phoeniculus purpureus. Next base: position 9,595 of record JAOXOE010027263.1, read on the forward strand.
ACTGTTGTGTTTACCTGCTGTCCTCTCATTATATTTCTCTCTCCTCTTTTCATCCAAGAAGGGGGGAAGTGATAGAGCAGCTTTGGCTAGGGCTTCAGCCAGAGACAAACCACCACAAGAAGAGTTCTCTTTATCTCAACGCACATTTTCTTACTTTTTCAATTCTTTCCTCAACTCCACCACAAGGACAAACTAATGAGCAGTTGCATGGTGATTAACTGCCTACTAGGCTTAAACCATGACATCTTAATACTGATTCAGTTAGAGCAACGACTGCACTACAGGAATTCTGACATGTCAAAGAAGATATTCTTCATATGTTAATATTAGTAATAGAAATACAAACTAATGATGGTAGGTAAGAAAGAACGTGAAATGGGATATTAGTATGAACACAGCTGGGATGATGGTCTGTTCGAACATAGATTCGGTTCTCCAGAATTTCAATACTCAATAGCAAAGAAACGACAGTATCTTTATTTACGCTACAACAAAAGAAATAAACAATCTTATTGTGACTTTGAATTTCCATTTCTGTTCTTAATATTACAATGCGCTGTACTTGTTTAGAACTGGCACCTCATAGTAGCAGACAGGAGCAACATTAATGGAGCTACAGGGAACATTAATGTTTCCCTCCACAAAGTTCACTTTTACCAAACCTTTTCCCCATTGGGTCTGTGATCTGAAATAGGAGCACAAGTAACAGATTTGTGGATGGACCTTACAAGCCCACTAGGTGATTACAAGAGACAAACCACCAGTGGGTTTACTACTGGTTCATGCATCAAGGACAATGAATGCAGTAGTCCTTACATGAATGAATAAATCACTAGAATACACAAAAAGATCTCTTACTTCCAGATTCAGAGGAAGTGAAAAGGACCATTCCAAGAATGTATCTTAACACATGTAATTCCCTTTCTAAGGGCTACTGGTCACACAAGGGCTGTTTTTGCATTAGGAATTGAACTCCGAGTTAGAGCTGGAAAGCAGAGAACAGCTGACATTGCTTGTTATGTTAATCCAATATACCATCTAAGGTTTCTATTCTTTAGGAACAAAATTCATTGGTTGACTACTAACCCTAAAAAAAATTTTCTACTTATTGAAATGTCATTTATTCCGTCACAATTTTCATTATAGTGTCTTTTTCTCTAGGAAATAATTTTCTAGACTGTCCAATTTGGAAACTTCTGCCCTTGGGCAGTTTATGAAATAGCATTACAGATTTCTGACTCCTGATGTTTAAATATTATAGAATCATAGAATCATTACGGATTGGAAGGGACCTCGAAAGATCATCTAGTCCAATCCGCCCGCAACAGCAGGATCACCTAAACCAAGTCACACAGGAACCCGTCCAGTCGGGTCTTGATTATATTAATATTAATAAATATTAATATATTAAAATGTTAATATTAATAAATATTAACAAAAACCAACATTTAAATATTTTACTGGTGAGAGGAATTCCAATTCTTTTTTCAAATCAGTGAAGTTCTGAGAGCTAAGCAAGCTGTGGAGTATACTTGTTTCAATGCACAATGTATCAATGTATCAATGTATCAAAGACTGTAAAGGGAAGGCATATATGAGTCATTACCTATCTCAACAAAACAGTTCCATTCCCTACAAATTTAGCATTTTTAGCAAGTTTTTGATCTGTTAATATAAATCAGACTATAAGCAGACTGCTTTTCTTGTTTCTCTTCACAAACTAACTTCAATTTTTATTTTTTTAAGTTTTCTGAGTACATGAACACCTAAAAATTTTTTCTTTTGCTGTTATTGTCAAAGAGAACTCTTCTGACACCTAACTCATCAATATTCTTGATTAGCTATTGGAGGTCACACAGAGCAGTGCCTCACCTCTTCTACCCCGAGGTTTTGCTGCTGCCTATCGTGTTACGTTTTGACATGTCAAACATCAGCTTTATTTTTAACTGCATTATGATTTCTTTCCTGTATGCCATCATTAATCATCAGATTGTACTCTTCCATACATATATAATTTTAAAGAAAATACGCTAGAGAAAAATATTTCTTATTAAAGGACTTCTTCTGACATAGGAAAGCTATCTCCAAATTCAGGATCAAGGAACTATTTCCCCTCTTAAAAAGACAGAACTACAATTTTTAGCCTAGCAGGTCTTCATTTTGGTATGTGTTTTCACTATTTAAAGCTTTTGATTTACTTGGTCGTGGGTATACACACACATATTGATTAAAGCATTCAGAAATATCTCAGCTTGAAACAACAGACTGCCCAAATAGTATGCAAAAGGTATGTAAATCTAAAATAAGAAATATCAGTCTATCAGCAGATGTTGTGTTCCTAAGCTGACAGTCAAGAGACATCCTTCAGCACTCTTTGCTGTCTTCTTCAATATGAAAAAAAACCTGCTCAGATTGCATGAAAGGATAAAACATGCTGTTGCATGCATCTGCTAGAAGATACAGGTATGCAGAAAGTAAGTTCCTGTTGAGGTAATGAGACCAATTCCTGGCATGTTCATGATTTCTGACATTCCTTTTCCATTTACCTGATAAAGCTTGTAAAGATTATTAAAATCAAACTTTTCCTCACAACTCTCACCTCAGGTAAAAAAGCCAACTTGGAAGGTAATATAAGCCTTTAGGAGACAAAAGAAGAGAGAGGTAGCTACCAAAGACAGGCACATTGCTGAGCTACCTAACCCAAACAGAAAAAGCTCTAAACAAGATGTGACTACCCAAGACAGCATCTCTTGCACACCTAGGTAACTGCCTCAATGAAGACGCTGAATTCAAAAGTTACTTCATTAAAAAAAAAAAAAAAACCCACAAACACAAAACACCAAAACCACCACTATTTTCAAAACATTGATGAAATAAGAAACAGAAGAGAAGCATAATATGGAGTAGGTTTTGGTACCGTCAAGAAACAAAGTTGAAATTTCATGGGATTTTGAATATTTCTAGGAGAACTGTGACTGAAGTTCACAAGGCATTAAGATATGGTCTTTAAGTCACTTTGACTTAGCAGTGACCAAAGTAATGGATTTGCATGCTTACAAATGCTAGAAAGTAGTCCAATTTGATTGTAGCTAAGACCACCTAGATCAAACCCATCAATAAAGGCATTTGTCTTCTGTCACTTGACTGCAAGCGGATTTCAAGCAGATTTTCCAGAATAAACAAAGGATTACATTTATATTATGTAATCCTTTCAAAGGATTTTCCATGAATAATAATAAAAACCCCAAGACAAAAGAAACTAAAACCCACCACACACTCAGTTTGAAGGCAATCTTGAAAACATACTCAAAAATCTCATTATCCAACACAAAGCAACTGACTTAATACAACTCTGTGTATCTGATAATTTTCCCAAACCAAGGCTGCAGATCTCAGCCTTCTGTACAACTCAAAATGCTATGGAAATGGCATGAGTCCAGCTTTATGAGCTTAATTCCCAATAGGCACTAGAAGACAGAACACTTGGTCTTATTTTCCCTTTATCTGTGCAGTCATTGCTGTGGTCTAGATCTTTGATGGATCCAGTTTTCAAGTGGTTTGGTTTGTTCTGTTTTATTTTTTAATATACACATACATGTACATTTGTTGTCATTGTTCATTTTAATTGTCCACAAAAGGATGATTAGCAATTGATTTTCAAGCCCACAGAATATAGGTATTTCCTGTCATTTTTTTTGTCATTATAGTCCTTCAGTTACGCATTGCCTCAGAAGTTGTCAAAAAGAATCATTGAGAAATAAGAAAACCATTTTATAGCAATCATTGCTGAATCCAACTTTGTGGGCCTGACAGAAGTTATTTAAAATTCCAGTAGAAATTAGAGCATTTTTTAAATTAGGCTACAAAAAAAAAAAAATCAAGACTGTAGCCATGACATAGGTACACTGAAAGCACGCTATAAAAAAGGTTCAGGCAACATTAGCTGATGATTCGACCCCCAAACCTCAAATAATTGAGATACCACATTTCAACATAAAAACACACATATCAAGTAGCAAAAATACCTGGTAGGAAAAACGTTCTTACCTTCATAAATAGCTTTGAAACCTTGAGCACTAACAGCAAAGTCTGTTGTGAAACAAAGGGTGAGGATAGATCCTGTGCTCACAATAGGCGATGGAAGCTGAAATCCAGATAGCCTGTGCAATAAAGAGGCAAAAGAGGCACAAAGTTATGATTTTAAAATTAAAAAGTAAAGCACACAAGCAGGTACAATGAGCGTTATGATGAGCACCGTATTTCTCCATGCAAACGACAAAGTAGTATGGTCTTTACCCTGATACAGTCTCTAAACACTCACTGCACAATGTCAGATATGTCTGTGTGTTCTCCAGCAGAGACTACTGGCAGAAAGACCTGCTGAAGATGATTGGGATTTTTATAGAATTAATTTCAAGATGAAGATGAGTAAATTTAAGACCCCTGCAAGTAGATACTCAGGTCCTGACTCACAGAGCTGCCTGCTGCAAATCTAAGATAGTATGAACTGTCTTACAGCTACTGCTTCAGGAAAAATGAGTTACAATTATACTACAGTACTATTTCTAAGATCTATTCCCCAAATATTTTAATAATTGAGATAGAAACAGATGCAAAGAAATGTTTAATGATGTTTCAGTAAAGAATGTAAAGAGAATTCATTAGACCTAGCTCATACTAGTAAGACATTGGCTTCCTAGTGATGAGGAATTTTGCATAAATGAAGTGTAGGACACTATTGATGTGCCACAAACCACGCTCTCAGTGTATTTTTGCAACAGCAGTAGGTGATCCACTCCATGCAGGACAGCAAAAGCCACCTTTTTTATTTCGACTATAACCCTGAAAAGTCGTATTGAATTCAGATATTTGCACAGCTCAAAAAAAACCTCAAAAACACAGAAAACTGAAACAAACCACCACCATGAAACAAAACCAAACCCAAGCAAAACTGCCACATCAAAAATTCTTTAATATATTTATAATTTGAAGGGTTAAGGCAATTGATGACTTAGAGGAAAAAAAAGCCTTCGTTTTGTAATTTTTTGTACAACGATGCTACTGTCCATTAATTGACATTTGGAATGAAGTAAGATAAAGAACTGTAAACAATACACTAGTACAGCAGTACTGGTGAACTAGAAGTTCTTTGCAAAAATGAAGCTTATTTCAAACAACTCTCATATACATTAAAAGAAATCCATGCTTGAATTACACAAGTCTGGTGGTTCCTCATCTCTTTCCAATTTAGAGCTTCAGAAAACACATGGACTCCGATGAGGCAGAGATCAAAGCAAGGGGAGCTTTGAATACAGATGAAGGCATACACTCAAGGCAACATAAGTCAGCAAAAAGCTTTCTGCAATTTCTTCCTTTATTTTGAAACAACATTGTCTCCTATGTGCTAATTAGTTGTTTGCTCTAATCTTTTCACTTTCTGTGTACTTGTCAACCTATTTGTCCTTTTCCACATCACTTACTCCAACTCCAGCAATAATCAAGTTGCTTTTTCTCCCCTCAATCCTCAAACTGCAAAACCACCATAAGGGTGGCCACATGATACTGAACACGAGACCTTTTATTCTCTCAATTTCACTAGATGTTTCATTCTGTAAAGAAGTGTCTCTCTTGTTCTATTTAATAAATCCAGCAACTTACAGTACCTCCTAGATGTAGGACACTAGTGTGACAGTTTATTATTAATTTGGGGTATACATTTGCTGTTCTTAGATGTCCCTTCCTTCTTTAAGAGATTTAGAGAGCTCTGGGTTTAAAGGCTGTTTGGAGGTTTTTTTTGATAGAACTGCAGTATTTAAAAATTCAATAAACAGATGACATCATTAGACCATCTTAGCTACTTCATTCCCAACCAGCATCTGCTCCATTTGATACAGATTTAGTTCATGTAATTTAACTGTCTTGAGCAGTAGCTGCACATCCTGAGCTTCCTGCATGTAGTAGAGCATCCTACAACTTTTAGGCCTTCTTGCATTAATTCTTTTACAAGATAGAATTTTTTATCTGCTCAATAAACTGTTTCTGGGGTATACCACTTGAAATACTGCAGGATCAGTCTATAGGCTGACAGAAATTCACAGTAAAAGAAGCCAAATACATTTTCACACCTTAAATCAGTGCACTTGAAGGTTTTATCAGATACAGAGTACGTATGTAGTAAATTTCAAGGAATTAGAAAAAAAAAAAGGAGATTAAGTTGATGTATAATTACTTTATATTACAGATTCCTTAAAGATTATGAAAAAGTCTTGAATGGAAAAAGTTCTCTATTTCAGTTATTCAGCTGACTGTCTGACTGCCTCTACTATGCCTTGTTGCCCGAAATATTTCTGAAAGCATCTTCTCACAGTATTCTAATAAATTCAGTGAGATCAAATGTCATGAAGTTGAGTGCAAACAAAAACTAGATGGCAGATGAGAAGTCTAGAGTGTCACCCTTCAGATATTTCCAGAATTAAAACACTGACAACCTACCAAGTCATTCCCCCAACCCCGTATGAACAATGTTCACTAGGTAATTATAGCTCATGAATCAATGTATTTTGCACATTGGTTTTGTCATGCAGAGACATCACACTTGCACATGTTGCTTTACTTTGGGAATGTATCTCCTCAATTAACACGCAGGTCTTTACTGCCGCCAGAAGGAAAACTGCCTAGACAGCCAGGTGTGTGTGCTAAGAAAGCAGAATCATTTCAAGTCCCCGTGCTAATAAAACATTCATTAGATAAAACTTGCACTACTTCCTACCGAGTACACAGCAATACTTTAAGTATTTCTGCTACTTTAACTTGCAGTAGATTTAATCTGCACAAAAAGCAGACACTAAACCCCTTTAAACCACAGTTAGAATATAAGGGAAAAACACAAACTCCATACCACCACACATCTCATTCTCCATTGTAATTTCATAAATTTTTAGGTTCAGCTTTTTCTAGTTATAAGGTCTTTAAATAGATTTGGGTTTTTTCAATAACATAGCAACAGGTCCAGCTGGTTCTGCTCAGAACTTACCCATCTACTACTTGTCAAGTACATGTTGGGATTTCCTGGTACTAAGGAGAAGGTATACCAAGGCCTCTGAGGGGCTGATAATATGGTTAGAGGTCTGCGAGAAATCATGAACAAGAAGAGGCTGAACAAATAAATTTGTTGAGCCCTTAAAAGATAACTAGATGGTGAAATTTCCTGCTATCTTCAGCTACACTTTGGAGCACTATAGCAAAGTTAGGTTCTTTTTTGGAATTGCAGAAAGGATGGGACACGACAGGAAAGACAACATGAGAAATTCCAGTTTTGTATTAGAAAAAAAATAACACCATGTCCAAAGTGGTATTAAGGTCCACTGAAGAGCTGTTACCTCCATCCTTAGAGATACCGTAAACTTGATAGTGCCCTGATCTCTCTTTTCACTAGGCTCCAATGCCAGCAGGACATAATCTCAACTAACCCAGTCTCTCCTAACTCAAGTTATTCACTGAATCCAATATCAATAAGGAAAAAGTGGGCACAGGCCCTATCAAAAGCAGCTGCTTTAAGAAAAACAAGAACATTCAGCAATTTCTGAGGAAATACAGATACAGGAAGTACAAGTGGATGGGAGCAGTGGCAGACATGCTAGAACTCTCCTCTGCCATCCAAAACGGCCTGTGTAGCCTGGAGAGTTGGGCAGAGGGAAACTTGAAAAATTTCAAATGCAGATGCTGCATGTGGGGAAGAATCTACCCATGCATCAGGACAGGTGGGGGACTGCCCTGCTTGAGAGCAGCTCTGGGGAAAAGACCTAGGGGTGTTGGTAGTCCTCAAGCTGACCATGTCACAGCAATGTGCCCTCGTGGCCAAGAAAGCCATTGCTCTCTTGGTGTGCATTAAGAAGAGCTAGTAAGTTGAGGGAGGTTGTCCTCCACCTTTATTCTGCCCTGGGTAGGCTGCATCTGGAACACTGCATTCAGTTCTGGGCTCCCTAGTTCAAAAAGGACAAACGGAGAGGGAGCTACCAGAGTCCAGCACAGAGAAACCAAAATTATGAGGGGGTTGAAGCATCTTCTTGACGATGACAGGCTCAGAGAGCTGGGTCTCTTCAGCCTAGAGAGGAGATGTCAATGTTTATAAGCATCTAAAGTGTCAGTATGATGAGACCAGGCTGTTCTCAGTGATAGGAGAGGGGGCAGTAGGCATAAGTTGGAACACGGGAGATTGAATTTGAACATAAGGAAAAAGTTTTCCACAGTGAGGATTGCAGAGCACTGAACAGGCTGGCCAGAGAGGTGGAGTCTCCTTGAGACATTCCAAACCCACCTGGACTGTAGTTAGGAAATTTTAGCAAGTGTCACTTATTTATGGCCTTGAACCATAGCTTAAGTTGAACAGATCTTTGCAGGTGTTCTGAAGACATCTTTGATAGAAAGCAAATTTTGCCTCCAATAAGAACTAGATTTTGGGTTAAATTAAACATTTTGCACTGCCTCGTTGCTGAAAAGAAAACAAAGCTTTTCATAAAATCTCCACTAGAAACAGCTAACATGAAGAGTCTTATATGATCCGATCATTTTCAGAAGAATATCATAGTATCATAGTATTATGATACTATGAATATGTACTCTCAAAAGCCAAAAAGCATTTTCACCGTTTTATTTCCTAGCTTATTTACTCCTTCAGCTGCCGGTACTAGAAGGCAATGTGTTCATTACCACAGGTGACAAATTTTATCAAGGTTTCACAAATTTTCTTGAGAAATTTTGGAGGAGAAAGTTTTTAGAGGAGGAACCCTACACCCATGACTAATTCTTTTTACAAATCAGGCCAACAAGATATCTTAAGACACATTATTATAATTAAATGAAGAATCAAATACGTTAAATGCTTTTGGAATGGGGCCTGACGTATGCACAGGTATATCTATGAAGAAATACATTTGCTTTGCTCATACATCTGTACAGCTTGTTCCCAGAAACGTTCTCTGAGGAAGCAATGAATCTGTATCTTCTGCCTCAAATTAGCTCTTGGATGTCTCTCAAATGCTGTTAGCCAGAAGGAGCAATGTTTATTAATAACAATACAATGTGTAAGTTTTGATGAATTAATGCAAAAGCAATTCTGGGCAAACTACAGGCAAGTGACAAGATTTGATAATTTTATTTCTCCCCCAAAACAAAAGCTAAACCCTAAAATTTCTCTCATTTTAACCATAAAGTGATATACGTGATTAACTGCCTGTAACGGGCTGAAACTAAGAAACTGCTTTGCTCCCAGGTTTTAAGGGGAAAGGAAACCAAAGCAGTCAGGTCTCAG
>JAOXOE010027264.1:0-18902 GCA_028565055.1 Phoeniculus purpureus
TGGAAGAGGCTGCCCAGGGGGGTTGTGGAGTCTCCTTCTCTGGAGACATTTAAAACCCACCTGGACATGTTCCTGTGCAATTTGATCTAGGAGATCCTGCTGTGGCAGGGGGATTGGACTAGATGATCTTTCGAGGTCCCTTCCAATCCCTAATGATTTTATTTACAGTGTAAATAAAATCCTATTTCTCATTCTCCCCTGACATTTGCTCTGTGACATGGTCTATACAGCATGAGGTTGTAGAGGTCTGAGGGCACCTGCCTACAGGTTCTCTCAAACTGGCTGTGAGCCTTTCAGGTATCAGCCCGCAGTAGGGTTTATGTGGTTTAGTGGTGGACTTGGCAGTGTGAAGTGTTGGACTCAATGATCTTAAAGGTGACTTTATGATTTGGTTGCTTGGGTTTTTATTCTTGCTGCCCGGTGGGTTGAAGCTCTAACAGGTTAAAAGACCCTGTATATTTGGAGCACTTGAAATATGTCATTGCTCTTCAGGTCTGCGCCCCTTCTAGTTATTGTAAATTTGTTCCTTGCTGTCCTCTGCTCCTCTTCTCCCTGGGATTACCCGAGGTAGGATGCACTGCTGATTTTATCAGACAAGCACACTGCCCCAGGTATCTCCAACTCAGAGAGGAAAAGACCCCAAACCCACGCAAGGTTTTGAGGTGTGGAATTTGCTAACTCTGTGCTGTCAGGAAAAGCACAAGGTCAAGGTCTACATGGCAATGAACTGGGGCTAGTCCTGAGCCCCACTCAGCACCAGTGATCATTTGCTCATGGTCTGATGTCCCCCTTCTGAAGCCAAGCTAGTGATACCATTCTACCTCCTCTGAAGGGAAGGGCGGTCTCGAGGATGAAGTCCCAGACTTGCTGGCAAAGTTCCTGTTCAGTGAGCAGAAAGCTGCTCCCGTGCTGCACGTTCTGGGATGAACTCTGTGTAGCTGCGATAACCACGTACGTGCCTTTCCGTCGCAGTCTTAACCATACCTGGCACTGCGAAGATAATGAATGCCTCGGGATAAAACCCAAAAGAACAACCTAGGGATAAGTGATGTGTTGGCAGAACACAGACCACCAGCTTTGAGACCACCTCGTTATCCAAGCCACGGTCTCCCAGCAGAGCTCCCACAGGGCAACAGGGTTTTCAGGGAGAGCCCTGTGCAGCCTCAGCCGGGTCCATCGCTTTCGGGACTGGCACTTGGGTCTGAGGGCTTTGCAGATGAAAGGAAGCAGGAAATGCAGTCTTGATTCCCTCCCGCATTACGGGCTGGTTTTGTCCCTTCCCCCCTGCATCTTCAGTTGGGCAATCAGTTCCTTGGAAGTCTTGTGGCTTTTTTCAAGACGTGATATCATCGTGTGCTGCTATTTATAACTGCTCGGGGTTGTGACAGCAGAGGATTTACCAGAGAACACACAGGCTGATGTCAACTGCTTGCAGATTGTAGTGCTGGGTAGAGGGACAGTGGCAATACCCTTCTTCCTACCGGGACGTGTAGATTTTCAGACCTGCAGAGGACACAGAACATCGTGAAAGGAGCCAGCAGGAGCCCGGAATGGGAAGAGTTCTGTGTGCAACGTGCAGTGTGGATCACATCATCTCCTAAAAGGCACAACATCTATAAATAGATTGGATCTTAAAGCTGAGGCAAACAGCTACCAGCGCCTATTGTGTGGACATGGGTGAGGTGTTAACAGCTAGGGAGAACCCAGTTCTGTTTAGCTGAAGTTCAGCTGTTTGGCTCTGCCCTGCAGCAAGGGTGAGGCAATGGGTGACCTCCTGAGGTCCCTTCCTGCCCTTGTTTCTGTGATTCCGAAAGCAACATGTAAATAGTCCGTGCTGAACTCAATCAAAGCTATCAGGAGGAAGATCGTGGCAGCGAGGGGGCCATTCACAGCTCACATACTTGGTTTTGTTGGCATAACTACAGCGAAGCGAAAATAAAGTCAACGATGCAGAGCTCGATCTGAAAGAAACTCTCAGGCCCGCAATTGTCTCCGGTGTTAGTGAGCGGTAATGGAATAAACACAGGAATGGAGGTGTTTACATGAAAGAGAGAAAACAGAAAGATACTTGAGCAAAATACTGATGTTTTGTCAGTTTAGCTACTTAAGCCTCTTAGGCTCTTCTCAGCCTCATCTAACTATAGGACAAGGGACAACGAGTGTGAGCTGGGACATAGGAGGTTCCACATATAAATATCAGAAGGACCTTCTTCATGGTGAGGGTGATGGAGCACTGGAACGGGGTGCCCAGGGGGGTTGTGGAGTCTCCTTCTCTGGAGATGTTTAAAACCCACCTGGCCATGTTCCTGTGTGACTTGATCTAGGTGATCCTGCTGCAGCAGAGGGATTGGACTGGATGATCTTTCGAGGTCCCTTCTAATCCCTAATGTTCTGTGGTTCCTTACGCTACTAACATGAGCATGGGGCTGTAATAGCAGCTCTGCCAACTCCTTCACTGCTGGGGTTCTCATGCTGTACAAAACAGCCTCTCACGGGGTAGTTATTACCTGTCATCGTGGAAAACAGCAGTTGCACTCAATGAGAGTGTGAGTAGAAACCCTGGCTGCTGTAACATCCACACGAGTAATGGGATATGACATGACAAGCAATTCTCTTCGTTTGCTAACCTTTATGAGTCACTTAACAATCACTCATAACTGGCACCCAGTGTGGAGCTCCATAGGGTCTTTACCTGAAAGTCAGCAGCACAGAAAATGTGTTTGCAAAATACACGACGCAAGGGATGTCCTTGATGCTAACGAGGGCTTGACCAAACTAGCACCTGCATGGAAAACCCATACAAGCCCCTCCTGTGGATAGGAGTATTTAAATAATCTGAATGATGCTCCATAGTGCGGTGGTTGATCGTTATTTATCCTCCTGTGCTGGTGCTCTTACTCAGAATGAAAGTAGGTTAATAGAATTTCTTCTCTTAGGGCTAGATTTGAGCAGGGATTTAGGGCTGCACAGCTTGAGTTATCACAAGTCCCGTGTCCCAAGAGGAAAGAGCATTACCTGCTAGACAGGGATATCTTTCATTTCACACTTAGCACTGGAAAGATTTGATCTCCTTATAATTTGGATCATTTGTTTTACAAGTACTTCATAAAGTGCTGTGAAGACAGGCTGAGGGAATCGGAGCCGTTCAGCCTGGAAAAGACAAGGCTTTGGGAGAGGGACCTTACAGCAGCCTTCGAGCACCTGAAGGGGGCTACGGGAAAGCTGGAGAGGGGTTTTTTTTATGAGGTACTTTATTGATAGGACAATGGGGATGGTTTCAAGCTAAAAGGGGAGATTTAGACTAGATCACGAGAAGAAACTTTTCACTGTGACTGGAACAGGCTGCCCAGGGAGGCTGTGGCTGCTCCATCCCTAGAAGTGTTCAAGGCCAGGTTGGATGGGGCTCTGGGCAACCTGGTCCGTTGAGAGGTGTAGCTGCCCATGGCAGGGGGTTGGAACTAGATGATCTCTGATGTCCCTTCTAACCCAAACCATTCTATGATACTTCCCCTGGCTACATTTCAAGCTGCACTACAAATTGACTTAAGGAAGAGGGGAAGGGAACTTGGAAAACACAACGGATGTCCTCTTGTAAGATTGTATAGATCCTGAATTTAATTCTCTGCTTACTCGTAGCTTTCCTTTCTTACCTTGGCACGTCAGAGCTTTTGTCTTCTTTCCTTAGAGCTTCCAGAAAAGAGAAGCATTGGTGAGGTGGGGAATAAATGTCCTTTTCAAGGAGCAGCCCTAGGAAGGCATCTTGAAGGATGTTGCATCTTCAGAGGTTCTGTTGTGGGGAGAAAAATAAGGACCTGAGAGAGCTGAGAGACTAGTCTGTGTGAGAGATGGTGCTGCAGAGGTGGTAGTAGAAGAGGAAGGAAAAAGAATTACTACTGGAGCAATGTGGCTAGACAAGTGTATGGAATATTTTAGGGATAGAGGCGTCTGCCGAGGAGAAGAGACTATAGAAGTCGACAGGTGACTGCTTGAGGTCCTAAATGATATTAGAGTTCTTCCAGCGGGCGTGCTGGAGCTGCCTCTTCCTCTGCCTTTTGCAGCTCTGGAACTAATTTTACAGATTAAATAACGTACCTTGTCGACTCGGTGTGCCTGGCGCTGCATTTGTAAATCCATCCTTTCTATTTCAGTCAGGCATGACTGGGTGAACAACCCCTACGACTAAAAGAAGTGACATGAATAATTCTTCCTTGAAATAAGGTCAATGTTATCCTCATGTGACTTGAGCTGTGTGGAAGGAACAAAGACCTACATCAGCCGGGTGCTATTAGCAGCGCTGGGTGCAGACGTATTTTGTCATAAGTCTCAGCGAATAATCAAAGAGTCATTACAATTATCTCAGTCTTTACAAGAACCACCGTATTCTTCACAGAAATGAATTTTAGCCCCAAATTCACCTTGGGATGAAAGGAATGTTGTCATTACAAAGCCAGGTTTGTGTTATGCCCCAAGATCTGCATTCGCAGTGCGCACGTGGTGCAGAACTTGCCGGTATCTATATCCTGCTTGGGCTTTGTCATCTTTAAGTCTTGTCGCATTAGGAGGCAGTTTATGGAACTTAATTTCTATTTTCTGGGGGGGTCATCTGTTCCTTTATGTGTTTCCCATCTGGGTAGATAACATAACTGGGCTACACTGCTATTGTCTGCTACCTGTGCTATATTTTACATGTAAAAACCCAGTAATGGCTGGTGCAGCCTGCTGCTGTTTTCAGATAGCTGCAGAGGGGAATGGGGTTGTTTCAAAGAATACAATCTCAATCTATCTTAATTCAGTGTGGGAAGCTTATTTTTGTCCTTAGCACAAAAAAGAAATAGGCAATCCCGCAGATGGGTTTTTCACCAGAGTGACAGCACGGCACCGGTGGCCATAAAACGGCAAAGCGCAGGCGATCTGGCTGGTGGCTACTGACAGCATCTTGGGCGAAATGAACTTGCATAGATATTGCTTTGATTGTTAAAAATACCCTGCATTAGACAGGAGCTAATCTCTTTAGAAACACTTAAGTTCCCCGTTTGGCTGCCGTATTATACTTCAGCTTATCTATCAATAGGGGTTCAATTCTGCACCATGGCCAGCTAAAGCTTCTTAGAGAAGGGAATGATAGGGCAGGGGTATTGCACTGGAAGACCTCTATTATTTTCTTCTCATCTTCCTTTCTTAACTGTAACTGTTCTCAGCATAAGCTAAACACCACGGGTAGGAAAACTTTGTCGTATGTCCTGATTTTTCAGGTTGATGTGTCATATTAAATCCATGCTGTAAAGCTTTTGCAAACATGCCACCACCTTCAGAACCAAAGACCTTCAAAAACAGCTTGTGGAAAGCTTATGATCTGCTATCGAATCTCCTGAAGATTCCATCCATCACACAGTCCCTTTTGTTTAGCACGGAGCGATGTTGTGTCAGAGGTTTTTTTACTAATTGATGTTTTGCTTCAGCTCTTTCAAACCTGCCGTTATTAATGGTACCTCTTAGCCTGATTCTTAGCCTCAGTGAGTGCTCAGGGCAGGGCTTAGGATGTGGGAGCAAACCCCCTTCTCTGTTTACAGCCCGGTTCAGATGGATGAAGAGCCCATCTGGATCCCCAACCCTGGGACCTGCAGGAGCTGCCCTCAGTGGTTTCAAAATGTAAAAGGTTTGCCTGATGCTACTGACTGGGCTTTGAGCAGATTTGGATATTGCCAGGTAGGTGCCAGCAAGAGGAATGAGGATGTTATGGACAGAAATCTGGAGTTCAGAGGACACAAGGCTGTTTCTGAAAGCGCTGCTCCTCTGCACTAGAGTTCCTCAGTAGATCTGAGGGTTATGCTAAGTACCTTTGAGGCACCGTGAGGCTTTGCAAGAGAGAGCAGAAAACAATGTTCTGTACTACAGGTTCTGGGATCACCCAAGAGAAAACATCCACAGTATCAGCTGTTCTGGCCAGCGTGTGGGGTAAATGGTGTTGGTCTGCTATGGGAGCCACTTTAACTCACATATTATCTACACATCACCATATTTGACTATGTGGATGAGTTTACCTAGGCTGGGCAAAAGAAAGAAGATGGAGATGTGGGGTTATAACTGCTGCTGATTTTACAGTATTTGTTGATGGACTGTCTGCGCTGTGGGGATCTGGCACAGGTCACGGAAGACTGCATTTGAGTAATCATTTTCCTTTATTATTGATTTGTCTCTCTTTTGCCCTGGTTGCATAAATACAGCTAAAAATAATGATTTTAATGCTCGTTTCCCAGTGGCAGCCGGCTATTTCCAGTGACAGTAATTACTTAGCTGTAAGTCTAGCAGACTGCACGTCTTTGGTCTTACTTCAGTCTTCCTAGGCATAGCTGTAGCCACTAACAGCAGAGTCCAGCTCTTCAATTCTAAAGGCACAGAATTCTGGCCAAACTCACCAGTCACTTCAGCGACGTGGGAATATGAGCAAGATGCAATTTCTTACCCGTGGAAAAGAAGTCGGGAGATTTAAAAGGGTTGATCAAAGGCAGAGGGCCTTTGGAAAAGAAATTCTAGACATAACAGTTTCTAAAACTAAGTGAAAGTGGGATGTATTTGATTTTAGGGAACTGTAGTGATCCAGATCCTTTGCACTTTTGGATTTATATGAGCAAGTTTACATCAGCTGGGTCCTTCGCAGATGTGGGGACTGGATTTACTGTAAGCTCTGCTTTTCTGCAGACTTCAGTGAACGTGTTCTTCCTTAAAGCCAGTGGTCGTTTTTAGAAACTGCTCCTTCTTCTGGTGACAGATAATATTTTAGTGAGTGGAGAATTAGAAATGAAAAGCTGAGAGGATGTTTTCCTCTCCTACCCAAGGTACTGCTCTGCTAAACAAATCCTCCTGCACTTTTCAGGCTCCTGCCTCTGGGGTCCAATGCAGAGCACTCAAACATGGGACTTGCACACCCCAACTGTATTTGCATTGGTCTTCCAGAAAAGAAGCTGACTGTGATCTCTGAATTTGCCCTCACATCTAAACAATACAACATACTGAAGCCATTAGCTCCTTAGCGCTAAACTTAGCGACGAGGAATTCCCCAGATGATTTTTGCATTCCAGGACTGCTACCACACAAGATTCATGGGGACGTGAGGAAGATCCAAGATGTTTAATAAACACACACACACACATATATATATTTTAAAACTACATTATTCCCCAAACTGCCTGGTGAACTAACAGCCTCTTCTACCATCACTAATGAGGTCTTGAAAAGTTCTGTGGTGTCACAGATGTTGCTGCAGAGGAAACCACACTGGCAAGCTAGGAGGAAACACTAGCAGCACGGTTGTTAATTTAACAGAATTGAAGGCTTAACCCTTTTAGGGTTAGAATAGGGTCTGGTGTTTGATGTTGAATGTTTTAATCATTTTTACAGAACTACTGAGGCTGGAGAAGACCTCTAAGATCATCAAGCCCAGCCTAGGTTTGGCAGAGGCTGGCTGGACATTTCACATAGGTTCAATTTCATTCTGTCCCAAGGGGAGAACATCCCTGTGACAAAAGGTGGGTCTTTGATTAGGTTAGAACATGAGATCACAGGTTCTTTGGAGTGATCTGGCTTCATTCAGACTCTGCTGATACAGAGCAAAGCCTAGCTCCAAAGACCAGAGGGTTAGACCATCTGTGATGCAAGTGAAAAACAGTTGTGTGGTATCATTTTCAAAGAGACGTGTGAGCAGTGCTGGTGGCTTCCATGAGTCTGTTTCACCGCTTCGTGACCCCACTCAGCCTTGTCTCTTCTCAGAACCACAGAACCACGGAAGGGCTGAGAATGGAAAGGACTTCTGGAGGTTACCTGAGGCAAATCCCTGCTCAAGCACAGCAGGTTACCCAGAACTATGACCAAAGATAGAGACTCCACAACCTCACTGTGCAGTTGGTGCCAGTGCTCGGTCACCCTCACAGTAAAAACGTGTTGCTTGTATTGATGGGATCCATCCCATCCTCAAGCCATGCCCTCCACCCCGTGCTCAAGCCACATCTTCCTAAGGCTAAACAACCACCACTCTCAGTCTTTTATCATAGGCTAGATACTCCAGTTCCTTCATCATCTTTGTGGTTCTTCACTGGTCTGTATCTAGCACACTCCTGTTTCCCATGTACTGGGAAGCCCAGAACTGAATGCATCACTTCAGGCGTGGCCTCCTCAGTGCTGAGTAGAGGGGAAAGATCACCTCCCATTGCCTTTCTCTTCTGTTTCCTTCCTTAACCTAGGATGTGTCTGTGTTGTAGCAAGTCACTGGGAATGCCTCAGTGCCATCAGCCTGCCTGCAGAAGAGCACTAGGTCATTCAGGAACCACTTAGCAAAGCTGTTGGTAGGGACTTCTCCAATCCGCAATCACCTGGTTGCTATTCACGATGCTAATCAAGACACTAGCTGACCCAGGCTGGCGAGATGCACTGCTTCCTTCCTGCTAGAGGCAGCAATAAGTGGCAAAGAGTCACAGAGAGTGTGGGCCAGGACTCTGGAAAGCCAGCAGGTTGGTGAGAGGAAGACCCTCAGAATACAGCTTGAGCCCAACAAGAAAACCACACTAGATGACCTCTCTTATTCGGTGTCTAAGATTTGTGAAGTTCACTTTCAGCCAGTGGGTCCTGCCATTGTGGGTGGGGCTGGGGGATGCAGCATGAAGGTATTTTGAGAGCAGATGATGTTATTTTGAGTAGGTGATGGTGACAGAGTATTTCCTTGGCCAAGCGATGTGGGATGAGGAAGTCACTCGGGAGCTCCATAGGAGGACGAGGTGACTTGATGGAGTGTGATGTACAACTGGGCGGGTCACAATGGTTTCCATGCCTTCAGCTCTGTAGCTCCAGGGTTGTATTTTCTGTGGTTGCCAGCCTATTCCCTACTATTGTTTCCAGCAGTTCTGTCTTGTGCTTCATTGTCTGGATTGCATCCAGCTACACGTCTTTCAGTACTTCTTTGCTGTTCCCAGCAGGAAAGCCATGCTAGATTGGAGCACAAGTCCAGGTTCTTACCATCCTCCTGTGCCAGCAGTAGATGCTTCAAGAAGGTCCCTAATACTGAAGGTTTTGGAGGGATGTTTCCCAGGTATAACATCTTAACCTGCCATAGTCAACACAGTAGCATCTCCTGCTTCTGAAGGTTATTTGTTGGCCTCTGAGTGTAAGCTCAGCGCTCCTTTTCTCCCTGTGGTCCTATGGTCCAACCATTCACCAGAAATGCTGCAGAGGTTTGGAAAGACACTGCAGAAGTGTGCTCCTGGAGGTCACAGGGGAACTGGAAAAGCACGGACCAGATAACTGTTCCTGATCCTTTCATTTCCTCACTCGAAAACGTGTACTTAGACCTTAATTAGAGTCTTGAAGCCAAGACTCCATTTAAAGCCTTGGGTGCCGAATACTTCTCTTCCTCACAGTGCAAGATCAGCATCTTGTCCAACTTCGGGAAACACTGGAGTAAAGGGGAAGGGTAAGCAGAGGAAGTATTTAAACTATTCCAGAGAGAATCCTTGAGGGACTGTCTTTCAAGAGGAATCTTTAAGTGTCAGGAGACAATCTGGGAAAATATTCAGCCAGTATCTTTTGAGGAGGGCTGGTGGAACAGTATGAGGAGCATCTTCCTCTGTTGCCCCGCTCAGTTTCTTGTTCCATGCTGTGCTGGCACATCATTAAGCATCCTATAAAACACTGCCTTTAAACACCAGGATGCCAACAGGTTTCTGTGGTTATGAGCTGTGGGACTGAGCATGGGACTTCTAGTGAGTTTTCACAGGTTTCTGTCAAGCAACCTCTCTGGCTCCTTCCTCTTCCTCTCCAACAGTGGCTTGTCACAGTGTGTCTGCACTTGAGATCAGGGCAGACCCTTGGTGGCCTTGGAGCATCGTAACATCACTGGGTAGATGTTGCTGCTGCTTCCCATCCCCAAAATAACGACAGCCATTGCACGCTCTCCTTCCGTCGCAGGGCAAGAGAGGCAGAGCACAACCTGAGATCTGCGGGACACAACCCACCGCTCCAGCCTGAACAAAACCAGGTGGGTTTCTGATAAACACACACGGGCAGGTTTATGTCCCTGTGAACGAGTTTGTAGCAGAAACCAGACCGTGCCGTCCAAGTGAAAACGCTGCCGATCCCCAAGCGCTCCCTTTTGCTGCTGCCCTCAGCCCATGCTTCTGGCAATAGTAAAGGTGCCACAGCAGGATCACCCAGACCGAGTTATAAGATGATGTATTTTTCCGATGTTTTGTATTTACTGGCAAGGACATGGGTGTTTTTAACATGAGTATCAAGAAAGAAATGAACACAAACCAACTGGCTGCGGTGACTATATGATAATCTACTGAGATCCTGGCCCCTAGAAAAGCAACAGCTCTGCCAGAAGGAACAGGAATGTTTTTACTGAGACTTCACTGTGGTCACAAGCAAGATTTCAATTGGACTTTTCCTCAGGCAGTTTGTACTTTTAAAAGACAGAGTAGCTCCTGGGACAGAAGGTGGCCTTAAGGATAGACTGAGCCCCCAGGACAGACTCGTACCTAGAGCAAGCCTAAAAACCACTGGTGTAATCAACCTCTTAAATTAGAATGCAAAGGGCAGGGACCTCTCCAGGTGATTCCTCACCCACAAGCCAGAAGGCATCATCCCATAATCATTCCCAGTTAAGTGAGGGTGTGGTCATTTGCTCAAATCTCTGTTTGCAAAACATAAACAAGCTCATTTTCTCCTCAGGGAAGAGAGAAAAGGAGCAATTCTAAGGCTGGGTGAGGCTTTTTTTTTCGAGGTTAGCCCATTCAGAGCACAGCAGTGCAGACAAGAGCCCAGATGGAGTCTGTCTTCATCACCTCACAAGCTTAATTATGGGTGTTCTCAGAGTGGTTTTCTCCTCCTTCCATACACACAGGAAAAAAAGAAAAGGTATTTTTCTTTGAAAATTGTTGAAGAATGACTCAAGTAGAGACTTGCCATAGTCATAAAGCCTTGAACTTGTGCCTGGCTGCTCCAGTCTCTGGACACCGCAATTACCGGCTATCTGCTCCAATTAAGTCGAGGTGAGTCTTCACTGAAGGTGTCAAGTGCTCCCCTCTGGTTTGGGCACCAGCATTCCCAGAAGTGGTCTTGCTCTGTGATCTCCAGGCTTGACCTCTCTTGAGGTTGCTATTGAACCTCCACTAGATTTTTGGCAGTAAATACTCCTCACCCTCTGACTTGTAAATCCCCCAGAGAGGCAATGATGGAGCTGCAAAGTGAGCTTGATCTGTTTATTAAGTAAGAATGACATCGTGAATAAGACTAATTGCTGCAATTTCTGTGCAGGAAAAAGCAGCTCAGAAGACCAGTCATGAAATAAACCTTTGCTCTTCAAAAGCAGATGATGGTCACCATGCCCAGGGTTTGGTTTTGGACATAGCAGCGCCCTCACACACTAACATCTCATAGTCAAACCATGGAAAAAAGAATTTAACACCAATTTCTATGAAGAGATTATGAAAACCATGAATTAAGGTCAATTAATCCATTGTGACAATGGATTTAAAGTAATTGGAACCTTGCTTTGGCCACAGGATGCATTTTAAGAACATTGGCTTGTCTACTAAATCAATGCTTTAGATGCATACGAATCACGGAATTATTGAGGCTGGAAAAGACCTCCAAGTTCATCCAGCCCAGCCCATGACCTAACATGACCACATCAGCTGGACCAGGGCACTCAGGGCCACAGCCAGGCTGTCCTTCAACATCTCCAGGGATGGGGACTCCACCACCTCCCTGAGCAGAACATTCCAGGCTCTGATCAGCCTTTTAATGAACTTCCTAACACCCAACCTAACCCTCTTGTTGCAGCTTCAGGCCCTGCCCTCTTGTCCTGTCATGGTCTCCTGGGAGAAGAGCCGGACCTCCACCTGACTACAATCTCCCATCAGGTAGTTGTAGAGAGGGGAAAGGTTCCTCCTGAGTCTCCTCCGGGCTAAACACTCTCCAGCTTCTCACCAGACTTTCTCTCTAGACTACTCCTCATCAGACTTTCTCTTTCTTTCTTCCCCAGCCTCGTTGCTCCTCTAGACCTGCTCCAGCACCTCTTGAGGTGAGGAGCCCAGCACTACCTCCAGTGCTCGAGGGGAGCCTCCCCAGAGCCCAGTACAGGGGGAGAATTGATTTTTAAAAATTCAGCATTTTGAATACATGGTGATTGGTGATAATATTTTCCACTCCTTTTGCTTTTAAAACAAATTAGCTAAGACAGTCTCTCCTCAGGATCTTTCTCCATCAAACCCCCTTATCTATCAGCGAAGTCACCTTCCAACTGAAGGTTCCTTTCCAGTTTTTCCATAGGACATTGTAAACCACAACTTAAAAACAGTCATCCCTTGTCTGAAAATACATCAACACGATCTTCTTTTCCACAATGTTTAAAATTTCTCTAAGAATCTGCTTTCTCTACACACCACAGGGAGCCTCAGAGTTTCTTTACGGGATTTTCTCTATGGATTTCCTCGTCTGCGCTGCCTTCTGAAAGGCTGGCTAAGGAAAGATACGGCAGAGCGTGTCTGAAAAGGCAGGTTTTAAGGACAAGCAGTGGGTTATTCTGCTGAGCTGCGTGGGGGTTGTGAAAGGTGATGCTGTTTGACCAGCAGAGAGAGTAGGAGACCCATGTCACAGATCACAGAACATCAGGGACTGGAAGGGACCTCGAAAGATCATCCAGTCCAATCCCCCCGCCACAGCAGGATCCCCTAGTCCAAGTCACACAGGAACACGTCCAGGCTGGTTTTAAATGCTAAAGCTGTGTCCATCCTATCCAAACACCAAGACTAGGATGTTTAAATCTGTGCACAGGGCAAACTGGCTGCAGGTTTGCTTTAAGGCTGGCACCACAACCGCTTCTACGTGTAAAATACTACTTTTATAACTTGACGTGAACACGTACTTCACATTTTAACTCAGCCAAAGTAACACTCAGGCAGTACTTGCTCGGAATAACAGCTGGCAAATGTCTTACCAAATAGATGAATTTTATTAGAAACATTAATTTAAGAGAGGAAAAAACAAATCTTGGATACAAGTTTTATTAGCCAGCCACTCAGAAGAGAATTTAGAGAACAGCTCTTTCATAGTTCTGCATTAGGAGGAAAAATCGCTTTAATTAGACATGGTAAGTGATCAATTCTGCATGCTATGATTAGGAGGACAGCTCTAGTAATTATAGATACAATAAGATGTCCAAGTCCGTGAACATCTGTTCCTAATCATCAAACTCAGAGTCTAGAAAAAGCTCACATTTGTATTCATTTCCTACCACAGAAACCCAATCCAGGGCAGTTTACTGTGATCTTTATGCAAAGATGTTGGCATCACTTTAAATACAATTTTAAATGAGCGAACTGTAGGTCATATTTCCATTAGGATGGCTGAAAATACCTTTATGATACCTATAAATACGTAGGTAGGCAGAGGCAGCACATTATTAATGGGCTGGCTCTACGCGACAGGTATAATCAGCATCGGAGATGTTTTTTGAGAGAGAATAATCATGTTCTCATAGGGTTATAGAACCATTTTTATAGGATTTATTCTCCTTCTGATGAAAAAATGTCTATTTACTGTTATTAAGTGCCTTTATAGATGTATAAATTGACTGATACTTGTAGGATAGACAATAAGTGGCAGAAATGCCCAGCTTTAATAATCTTCAGTAACCTAAAGGAAGAGAGTTTGACTTCTCAGGCAGTTTAAGCAAAACCATCTCGTCTTCTGTTTGTTTGTTTAACTTGGATTATGTCTTACTCTAAAGACAAAATGATGGACCATAGTCCTCGAGAGATGAAGTGTGGGAGTTAAAATGCAAAACCAAAAGTCCTGAGCCGCTCAAAAATATTCCAGGAGTCGCCTGGGACTTCTTAGATAAAAAGGCAGATTAAATTCAGTAAAAGCTGTGCCACCACTCACCCAGCTGAAGAGAATCTGGTCGTAGCCATATCCACCAGAAAGCTGTAAGGAGCAGCAGAATTCTGATTTTCTTTCCTTTTGCTGGTTCAGCAACTCTAAAAAGAAATTAACAACACACAAAAGGAAAAGGAAAAGCCATCAACAACGCACCGGAGCCAGCCCTTCTACCTCACCGGGGTTTCAGCAGGACCGGCACCCGCTGAAACCAAGTGCCATTTCCACCGCCAGCCTGAGATCTCCCGGACATGAAGTCTGCCTGTGCTGACAATTGCACAGTGGTGGTTTAATTACAACCCCCAGGTAATCAACTGATGCTGGTTCGTTGCATCATAGAACCAGAAACATGGAAAGTCTGACCCCAAAGGCTGTCCATCGCCCATGTCCCCCTTTTGGTTATATATTGAGAAAGGGGTTTTTATTTACATCGTAAACGTGTTTATCGTGTCCCTTGGGACCTGTGGGAGTACTGCAGATGTGAAACCCCAACAGCTGCAAACCTGCAGGGAAGACATTTTAAACCCTGTATTCTGCCTTTCTCCTTCACCTTTACTGCTGTTAAAGGAGCAGTTAGTGTCTCTGAGAAAGAAGAGACACAGGAAAGTTCTGAAGCCTCTTTCTTGCGGTGGAAATCTCCTTAATGCTGAGAACTTTGACTTCTTGTCTGTCAAAATTTGTGTTTCTCGGGGCTCTCAGATTTGAAACCCTCAGCTCTGCAGCTACCCGAGCTCTGCCCTCTGATCGGTGGATTACTGCAGTCTTGGATAGATTCTCTGCTTTGTTTCTGCTGAGGAATATCTCCTTCCAAAGGAAATCAGACGTAAGGTAATCGTAATGTTATTTACAGTAACTTCCTACTTAATTTCCAATTTAATTACTTGCCCTGGGTGTAGGTTTTAACTTGTCACTCCAAATGAAAACAGGGAGGCAAACTTGTCTGAAACATGGGAAAAAGCAAACGTGTGTGTGTCTGTACAGTTAGATTCCTAAGAAGATGATAACAACTTAATAACCACTGAACCTTTGTTTTATAAAAATGCAATGCCAGCTAACTGCTGGTAAACTTTACAGCACCTGTAGAGTATATAGAGAGTATATAGAGAGCATCCCATGGTGTAAATATGTACACACGCTGCAGCACATGCAGTATACTCTATATTATGCAGTTTTCCCTGGGTTCTGCTATTTGTTCACCACATCGAACTTCTCTGTTTACATAACAAGGTCTCTGTAGTTGCGTTTTCTCCCCTCATAGCCGTAATTACAAGTTCTTGCCGGTGTGATAGTTGATAGCCGTGAAATAAAGTGCCAAGTGCTGCATTGTCAGCTTGTACATTAACTGCATTTCCTATGCAACTCTGACTGCACCTCTTGCTTTCTGCTGTCTTGCTGAGTCCCTGGCAGGACAGTTCTGAACACCCCATGGCCTTTACATAGCTGACAGAATGCCACGAATAGCCATTCCTCCAGAAGAGATGCACGACAGGCTAACAAAAGCAGTGAGGGGCTGCTGGAACAGTGCAGAGGCACTTAATCCATCAGGAAGCTGGGAATCTCACTTCCCAAAGGGCTGTTTTTACACCTAAAAAGCTTTAGAAAAACTTTGAGACAACACTCAGTTGTCACTGATGCTTCCTGAACACTATCATTCAGAGCACTGTGTTTTAGAAGGTACTTACTGGTGCAGCAGCTAATGTGCTCACAGCCTGTGACAGACAAGGGAATCCTTAGCAGAATCTTTAGCTGAGTCAAAGCCGACCCCAAAGTTTTATCCCATGTTAACGCTGAACCCTAGTGCAGGCCAGGTGGCTGTGGTGGTGAAAGAAAGACTGGTGAGGGCTGACCTATGCACTTAAAAGTCATGTAGATCAGGGTCTTGGGGACATGGTTTAGCAGTGGTGCAGTTGGGTTGATGGTTGGACTTGATGATCTTGAAGGTATTTGCCAATTTAAACAACTCTGTGAATCTATGAACTCATTCACCTATGCCCAAAAAGGGGCCAGTCCCAGTGTTCCCATCCTTCTGGCTGGTCTCATGGGTCCTGACCCAAGACGATTCAACTCCCTGATCCAGCAGACAATGACTCTTTGGTTATTGTTTTGCTCAGAGTTGCTTTTCTGCCACCTTGGCAAATGGGATTGGCTGCTGAGGAGTCCTGAGTGTGCCAAAACCAGTGAGAAGAGGGGTGTGGGGGAAGAGGTGCTCAACGAGTTGCTAGATCAGCTCAAGCTGTGACACGTACCTTTGTCCTCACACCTGCTTTACTGTTATGACATAGTATTAATGGTGCTGACAAAGGAGCTCCGGGAAGTCTCGCTGTTGTTGTCAGAGGAGACACCACACCAAGACATGGCTGCTCTTGCAGAAGCTGCTGCCTGCATCATGGACAGAGGAACAGCGAAGGTGCCAATGCCTCAACTACTGCTTCAACCCAAGTGAAGATGGGCTGAAGGCTTTGGGCTTTGCACTTTTCAAGGGTCTAAGGCAAAGCCGCATGTTCCCCTCTGTCAGCCCTGTGGAGGAGAGGGAGAAACCTGCAGCAGAGCAGTAGGATGGACAGGCGGGGTTAGTGACCTCCCAAGCAGTCACAGCAGGGAGTGCTGGTGTGTCATCCCCATACAGCCAGTACCTGCCCCTCAGCATAACAGGCTGTATATTGTCCTTACTAGGTCATAGACACCAGCTCTACAAATCGCAGCGTGAGGTATTAAAAATAATGTTCTCCAATTTCTCACTGATGTGAAGAATACTCTTCTCCTTCCCAGAGAGAGAACCCTCTGCTCTCGCTGGGGCCTTTGCAATTCAGCTCTGATATGGCCTGGCTTCCCAGGAAGAAAACAATCTGAATACAAAGCGCTTCAAACTCTCTGTCCTAAAGAAGTGTGAAGGGGTCTGGAAAATATGCATTAGTCTCTAACAAGATATCCCAGGCTTTACTGACAACAATTCTCATCCTCTACAGCAAATCTCCTTAAAATCATTCTGCCAGCATGATAATGTCCTGGTTTAATCTACTGAACGCTATTAACATGCCCCATGGAGACACGCGTGAGAACAGATACGCTGAAGGTTCTGAAAATGAGATGCTAACATGGGAAAACAAGAAAACACTGATCTAATTTTAGAAGGGAAAATAAAGGTTTCTGCAGTGTAAGGGTAAACAGAGCTTGACACGGCAGAGGGATAGCTCATATATAATTGAATGATGTCGGATTTTTAATTAAAATGTGGTGACGCCTTCCACGCGTGTGATACACAGCCCTGGAACCAGACTGTGCACGTCCGGGGTGCAGGTGGCACTGAGAACTGCCTCATTTCACACCTTCGTGACCTGAGCAACACTCATCCTGTCTGTGCTATGCTACAGCTCTGTTTAGGGAGCCACGGGGCGGCCACAAGAAGTGCTCAGGAAGGTTCAGTGTCTGGTTCTGTTCGGCTCTTCCACTCCTCTGGGTGGTCCATGGGCAGGATGTACACGGCAAATGGCTTTGCCTCTTTATTGCAGAGTTGATGATTTAGCTTGGGAGCCACTGCTACTGCAGCCCAGCATCTCTCCGCTCAGCTCTGGTACCCTGAAGGGAACGAGAGAGCTCTTGCAGAGTGCCTGTGGGCTAGGGAGGAATTTGCCCTTCCTTGGTAAAGATGGTCTGTGATAGAGATGATGATTGCTTAGGTTGCAAACTCATTCCTGTATAATGATATGGAGCCTATTGTTGGGCGCAGCCCCTATGCATGGGGTAAGAGTTTCTAACCTAAGCAATCACCCTCTTTATCACACATCTTCATCATCATCACACTGCCCACAGAAATCAGAGCTCATAGATGGAGTAGATTAGCACTGGTAAATAAAAACTGATAAAACCACTTTTCTTTGGGCTTGATCCTCCTGGTGTTTTTACTGCCACATGGAAAATTAATGCATCTGATGGCTACTGTGAATGCTGGGTGTGAAAAACACACCATACTTCAAGGGAACAAGAACCCTGCCCATCAGAAAATTTGCTCTCAAAGGGCAGTGGATGCCCTCCTGAGGAAGACATGACTTACTGATGCTTGTAGAATAAAAGGATTTTGAAATCTGTGAATACCACAGTGGGACTGTGGGCTCAACTTTCTCAGACATATCTCCAACTCTCTGTGGTGGCTTTTTCTGATGCCTAACTCATAATTTCAGGCTCTCAAAAGGAGGAAAACAGAGTGTAATGACCAATTTCAGCTACAGCCAGCAGATCTCCTGCTACAGCCCTGAACTTGTCCCAGTGGTGCCCTTACACTTCATAACAAGGCAATGTGTGCAGGTCTACAAACACTTGGCTGTGGCACAGGATCATGGGCACCTGTGTGCATGTAAACAACCAAAGAGGGGGGGGGAGGTGCAAGCAAAAACGCAAACCAAAGTATTTTGGCACATCATGGCTTTGACGTGACAGAAACGTGTGAACAGTACACCACCACCACCACTTCCTAATGCGTTCACGTTTCATAACGTTGACATTTTGCAGTTGGATTAATCCTGCTGGTGATTATAGCTGCTCTTAGCTCACCGTGCCTGGCTGATTTCTCAGATAAGCATTAAGGGATTAACAAGGTTCAGAATCCTATCTCGTTAATTACAACCACCCCTCGGACATGTACCTAAATCAAATCAAGCCCGTTGACATCTGTATCTCACTGCCTATGAATTTATCTGATGTAGAGGTGTTGCTTGGGTCTGGACAAGAGGAATGACTGTAGAGGATGGGAATTGGTGCTCAGTGCTGTGCACTGCCGGGTTACTTGTGATGGGGGTAGATGATGGGGAACAGACGTGGGATACGGAGGTTTCGTTGGTTCGCCCAGTACATCATCAGTACCTTGCGGGTTCTGAGCGGAGCTCGGTAATTCTTCACTTTATTGAGTTTCATGAGCCATTTTTAACCTCGCCTGGGCTCGCCCCAGTGCGGGGGAGGGGTTTGGGGGTGGCGGGGTC